>JAQBSW010001828.1:0-120151 GCA_029291075.1 Eudiplozoon nipponicum
ATTGTACTTCGTTCAGTTACGTATTGCTTTAGATTTTGCTAGAAAGAGATGAAATTAACTCAGCTAGCCGTATTCAGTAATATATCTGCGAGCACTCATTCATTTCATGATTGCTCTAGCGTAAATAATATCATCATAGCTCTATCAGAAACAATTTATAATTACTCTCTTATTTCTATTAAAATTTCCCCTTTACAGGATTTATTTTTTCAATTTCCTATATGGTTGAAGATTAGTTATTCTTGTCTACCGATAAATACTAATCTTGCGCAGTGCCAAATAAGGTAAAATAAGAGAGCCATGATGAAATCAACATATCAGTGTATTTAGATTTTGAACCGTCTGCAATGAAATAGTTAACAAATCAAAAATTTACAAAATATTTTATTACTTAATTAAAATGATCTAATATTTCTCCGATTGGCTTAACTATTTAGGTAGGTTTTTATGATGAATCGATCCTGGCATGACATGAAAAGTTATTTTACTTTCGCTAGGCGCTACGAATTGACTATATATTATATTCGCGCATATTAAAATTTTAACTTTGTATAACAAATATCTGTTAGTCTTTTCAATTGTCTGACTAGCTCTTACTGTTTCATAGCATAATTTTTTAATGACAACTAAGATACGGTATAATATCATTATTTTGTTATTCCAGAACATTTCCCTTTTCTTAGATTACATACTTTAACATGATTTAACATGTTTTTAATTATTCAGGAAACGCGTTAAAAAATATTACTTTACCTAACTAACTTAATGTCTTTCTATGTAAATAATGGGCGAAGTGTCAATTATTTGCATGGTTATGCCTTTCTCTTCAATATATATATATGGTATTTGCAGGAATATCTACAATTTTATTAAAGTTTTGTGTATATAAATAAATTGTTTTAGAACTAATTAGATGCTTCACAATAAAAACACAGAAAAATTAATAATTGCAGAGATGGGTACGCATTGATCGGTTTAGTAATATAATTATTTTGCAACATTCGAATACACTCACCGACCAAAAGGCATATATATATATATATATATATATATATATATATATACATATATATATATATATATATATATATACATATATTACCGTATGCATTTTACTAATGGAATACACCCTCATGGAAATTGCATTTAATTATTTTACGATAACTTTGATCAGAAAAAGAGTAGGAGTTAAAATATTGACTTAGGTTATTATATTTTATTAAGCCATCTGCAAAATTGATACAATGTAAGAATAAACTGAAATTATTGTATTAGAATTAAACAATTTCAACATCGTTAACTGTACGCATCTAGTATATCTACCATTTAGAACCAACTTAGACGCTACTTTATTACCCATATAGCACATAGTGTAGTTTTGCAGTGTTGTACACCAAAAATTATGAATATCTTAGATAATGCCTTTTCTCTGGGCCGGATATGTGTATGGTCTGAATTCGGCCATACCGTTTTTACAATCCCTCATATATATATATATATATATATATATATATATATATATATATATATATATATATATATATATATATATATATATATATATATATATATATATATATATATATATATATATATATATATATATATATATATATATTACTGTATGCATTTTACTAATGGAATACACCCTCATGGAAATTGCATTTAATTATTTTACGATAACTTTGATCAGAAAAAAGAGTAGGAGTTAAAATATTGACTTAGGTTATTATATTTTATTAAGCCATCTGCAAAATTGATACAATGTAAGAATAAACTGAAATTATTGTATTAGAATTAAACAATTTCAACATCGTTAACTGTACGCATCTAGTATATCTACCATTTAGAACCAACTTAGACGCTACTTTATTACCCATATAGCACATAGTGTAGTTTTGCAGTGTTGATGCACCAAAAATTATGAATATCTTAGATAATGCCTTTTCTCTGGACCGGATATGTGTATGGTGCTGAATTCGGACGCATACACGTTTTTACAATCCTCATATATATATATATATATATATATATATATATATATATATATATATATATATATATGTGTATATATAGGTATTTTATTATACATTAATTTACATATATACATTTGTACATGAACAAAAATAAGGACAACATTTGCATGTATATATATATATATATATATATATATATATATATATATATATATATATATATATATATATAGTCTATTGTATAGCGAACAATGTACTTGCGAAAATGTGCTGTTCATCTCAATAGAGGATAGTTTCTTACTAAATAGTATTTTTCATCCTTAATATCATGGACTGCTGCATGTGCAGGTCGAGAACAATATCTCTCGGGTCTGAGTACATCTCGTTTCAATCTCCAAAATCATAATTTATCTTAATGCCCTTGATCTCAACTGGTATCCTTTTCTATTGCTGCGCGCATCCAATTTGTACTTTTTCTTTAGAATTTTGCCAAATGAGATTGTAACAGTATTCTGTAGAAGATAGATATAGCAGCAAATATTATAAAATAATCAAATATGTAGGCACTAGGGTTTGGTGTGTGGCTTTCAATTTGTTTGGTGCTTACGTATTAGTTTGAGCGTATGATGCTGTATATATATATATATATATATATATATATATATATATATATATATATATATATATATATATATATATATATATATATATATATATATATATATAATGAAAGAGGAGAGTGTGAGTTTCGAATTAAAGCAAGGAATATTTATAAAAAAGAAATCTCGGTTTCCGAAAAGTAATAGCGTAATACATAGAACTTAAAAGAATGAATTTTACTCGAAAACACACATTATTAAATTAAGTACAAATCTATTGGTGTTCACTAAACCTCCAAAAGGTGTGGCGAAGCTAATGCCAGTGGACGTCCTCATTTGTGCGGTATATTGAGCGTATATTTGTTATTTTCCTAATTTATTTGTTTATAGAGCTGTTTATATTTGTGAGTCCTACTGGAAGTAATTTCTTATATAATTTTTTAAATTTTTATTTGCGTGTTTGAAAATATAAAACTGCATCATATTTAGTCATGGGTAGAACTCGAATTAATTGTTTACCTGTAAATAAGCACATTCACGGCCAGCACTAAAACACGCGACGAATTATTATACATAACAAAATAAGAGTAGAAAATTAGCCTACACATATATATATATATATATATATATATATATATATATATATATATATATATAGAAAGAAAGATGAGTAGACATACTGTCAAAAAGTTAAGTGCGGAATATGAACAACTTTTTCACGTCTTCCGAACCAATCACGCACAAATTTGAAATGTAACTCTGGTCATGAATTATGATGTTTTTTGTCTGTTTTGGTTAAATCTTGCATTGTCCTGTTTGACTCCTAATTAAACACTCTAAATGGCATTTATGAAGCGTGGGGAATACATTTATTTTCCCGCATCATTCTAAATGTAGTGTAAATATTTATATCCTGTATCTACGTAAACAATTGCAATTTTTATGTGAAAATGTCTTCCGGCACATTTGATTTCACTTGTTTATAATTTCTAGACTGCCTTATCTATTAATTTGTGTGCAGTGTGGACCAACAAATTGTGTCCAACACAATTATAATTTGATTGCTTTAATAATCAGTTAACGGATATCTCTTGACATTCTTTCTGACTTTAAAAAAAAATTGTAATGCGATAAAATTAATATTGAACCCAAGCTTTTGCGAGCTTGATATAAACACAATATTATATTATATATAAATTTTGCCGATATATATTAAGCATCATATAGTGTGGAAAAGGTGCAATACATCAAGTAGAGCAGTTTTGGTCCTTATTGGTAGCTCTGCTAATTCAGGGCAGTACTTCGAGAATTCCAGATAGGTACGACACTTACTGATCTACAAGACAAATCATATTTCCAACATTATACGACGCTTAATAATTGATACTGACATACGTATGCATAATGTGATTGTTGCTTATATCAAGTTCGCAACCTTGATTCAATTAACTGCTATTACCACCCGTCCATTCAATGATCAATTTCTTACATGAATTGTTAAAATTATGTTTACTTTAAATTTTCATAAAACATTTTTTAGAAGTTCAAGTCATTTAAAGCTATATGTTTGCTATTGACTAGTTCCAATCTGGGCTAAAAAATTATGCATACACTGTAACTGAATAAAATTATCAATAAACACGTGATTGAGAATTTGATTGGTTCTTTTGATATGTTGCCAAAAAAGACTGAATTTGTAATCTCCTCGACTGGTTATGCGATAAAACTATTTGCATTGCACTAAATCAGAGCAGCCTAGAAAAATTTTCTTTTTGTAGCACTACATTCAGGTACTTTCAAAATTATAACTGTTTTTTTATTTATATCTTGAATAAAATAATGAATAAATTCATCGTAGCTTTTTATAATTCTATGCATATTTCCTTTAAATCGATTTTTGGTGATAGCCAAAAATGTAACAATGCCCATTTGTATATTGCTTTCTTTGTCTTCCAAGCACGTTTATTTATAAATACATTAAATTAAAACATTAGGTGAAAATGAAACGAGCACTTAACTTTTTATAAAACATTAATTATTTAATGTATAATTTTGTAACAGTGATTTTGTGAAAAATTAAAATAAATTAATAAACAATGTACAAGTTGTAGCGTGAAGAATTTCCGAATATATTTCTTTAAAACATAATAATAATAATGGAGTTATACATTTTATCCATTAAAATATGAGGTTCTGATTTTAGCGTTTTTAATTAAATCGGAGCCACATCAAATGAGGCAAAAGCATTTACAAAATGATTTCTATTGCGATCACGTAAACAGAAGTCTCTGAAATATTCTCTCTGCGTAGCGAACCAAAAAGATTAAATTTGTGCATGAATTGATCATAAGATTGGGAATTGTATGTGTTTTCGTTTGTGCGTTTATTCATGATTCTGTTTGCGCTAATGTGTGTGCTATCGATTAAGAGACTATTTTTGTTGTTTTCTAAACATCCCCTATATATCTTCGATGGCAATGAATTTTCGTGTAAGAAATTTGGAATACGTTAACTGCATTGCTTTATATTATGTAATGGTTTATATTACGAAGTACATTTCTATTTCTATTACTAATATAATTTTAGTCACGTTGGTTACAAGCATAATTTATTATCGTAATTATTTAATTCCCGTTAGCAGACCCTTAAATAAGCGCCAATCATGTATCGATTAGCATTTCTATGCTAAGATTACAGTCAGGTATATTTATTGACATGATTACAAATTGCATAGTCCAGTAGTACAGTGAACGGCGAAAAATATTCCGACCTGTGTTATTCAAATGAAGAGTCAGCTAATTTCATAGCAAGGTGTAAAACCAAGTGACACGAGTCAAAGTGCAATGAAAGAATGCTACTTTCTGTGATTTATGCATTCCTTGTGCATTCTTTTCAACACTGAAAACTGTCACTTTTACCAAAAGTCATATTTCAATCCCCAAATATAATAAACAAATAGTTTAATGTTTCTGCTGTTACAAAAATATACCCTGATTTAGTGTTTTTACGGAATCGCAATCTAACAATACTGTCAGGTATATCGAAGCATCTACATGAACGTAGCTAACCAATAAAAGTTTCGCCAGATTCGACTATTTGGCATTAAAACGCAAGTGTGCGTGTATTGCAAATTTCGTTTTTGCATAATTTTGTTTATTGTTTACTATAAGTCGAAAATTCTTTATTCAAAAGCAAAGAGTAAGAGTTGATTTACTTTCTAGTTGATTGATGTTAGCTCATCAAAAATAGGAATGTTTTCAAAAGGGAATCTACCTGGTTTCTAGATAAAGGAGTATTCTTATTCTTCATTTTTTCGAACCATTATTCGATTAATGAAATTCGTAGCCACCGGATTCATAAACTTTTCCATCAAAGCCCAGAGATGATACATCATGTTCCTTTCTTTAAGCGTCTGCCTAAATCAACCCTTAATTGTCTGTTGTTAAATTGCAAAACATTTCAGAGATACATATTAGCCTAACGGAAAGATCATTTAACAACAGGTAATTAGCAGAAATTTCCTTTGATCAATTATTATAATCAAGGTTGCGGTCTTGATATAAACACCTGACCCATTAATTACTTACACATGTCAGTATAAACTAAGAATTGTATAGTGTAGAAAAGGCAATTCATCCAGTAGACCGGTTTCGTCCTTATTGGGAATTCATCATGTTTTGGCCAGAATTTGTCGCGGACAGGGCTGGCATCTGGTCACGTCTGCTTCAGAATCTGCTGCTCTAAACACTAAGGCACCCTGCCGCACACTACACTACAATTTTCATTTATATACTAACTAATGTAACTTGGTTAGTCTATTTTTCATTTAGATGGAGCTCATATGGCATCTATTTAGACTCAAATTTCCAACTAACCTTCCCAATGATGAGTTCTCAATCAGGACGAAACCTGTCTACTGGTTTAATTGTCTTTTCTACACTCTACAATTCTTAGGTTATACTAACATATGCAAGAAATTAATGAGTCAGGTGCTTATATCAAGACCGCATTCTTGATTATAATAATAGTTATCACTGTCCGCGCAACCAATTTTCGTTTAATTATATAAATGTTCATTTCAATACCACTTCCCCATGTAGTGTGGTGTCTGTTCTGTAATGACAGATTTGGAATGATTAGGTGGAACTTTGAGTTTAATGGATGCTATATAAGCCCCACCTTGAGGAAAAATAGACTAACAAAGTTACATTAGTTAGTATATAACTGAAAATTGTGTGTAGTGAAGTGTGCGGCAGAGCGACGCAGTGGTAAGAGCTCCAGATTCCGAAGCAGACGTGCCCAGGTTCGTATCCCTGTCCGCGGCAAATTCTGGCCAGTACTTGATGAGTTCCCAATAAGGACGAAACCGGTCTACTGGATGAATTGCCTTTTCTACACTATACAATTCTTAGTTTATACTGACATATGTAAGTAATTAATCGGTCAGGTGTTTATATCAAGACCGCAACCTTGATTATAATAATTGTTATCACCACCCGCGCAACCAATGTTCGTTTAGTTTCTTTTGATCGTTTTCTGCCTTTACGGGTTCATATCTGGTAATCTGGTATTAGAAGTTGCTGCTAGCATGCATTCTACGAGTATGCAATTATACATATCAATGTACACTTATTTTTTGAAAAACGCTGAAAAACAAACTTATTGAATTTACCATCGTTGCATATGTAAAGTGGCACTACTGACGACGAATGTAAAGCTGACGATATTAAATTACATTGAATTTCATGATTTTGTTAAAATTAAAGTTTGCATGCTTGATACACCTGCGGTATTTTATTAATCACGCTTCAGCTTAAAATGAAAAACCAAGGGAAAAGTAAATGGACCGAAAATTGATAGAGTAGGAAGGCTTAATTAATTTCGCATTCTGGAAACCTTCAGGTTGGACATTTAGGTATATGTTTATTTACAAACATCTATATATATATATATATATATATATATATATATTATATATATATATATATAGATATATTTATGTATGGTATATTTTGTATGTATGTATGTGTAATTTACATGTATGCATGCATGTATGTGTATTTTATGCTTATGAACTTATGTATTTACATGTGTATACCATTTTAATTTCCGTATGAATGTATCATACGTGTATGTATTTATATATATATATATATATATATATATATATATATATATATATATAGGTACGCAAGGCTATGGTGCACAGTTACTTCCTTATATATATATATATATATATATATATATATATACATATATAAATTACAAAAGCTTCAACAATGAATGTTCCTGACCGCATAAAAATTGTGATGCCGACATTTCAAGTTGTGTACAATGTATGCTAGACTACTAGAGGTGAGAGCCGCATATCTATTTTTGCTTTACAAATATATGCAATACGGTTTGATCCGTGCTAGTCAGTTTGCCGTCGTATCCTAATGGGGATAATTTAAGTTTGAAACGCGTCAGTAGGTGTGACTGGCGTGAGTCATGCTCTGCTTTTTTACGACTGGTTAAAAACATTAGGATTGGTGTTTATTTCAAGCTCGTAAACTTAATTTAAAGAATTTTTACAACCGATCGCGCAAACAATTATTGTTTAATCTGACAGCAGGTTCCGAAACGAATTAATGGTTCTTGCCTTTAAGTAAGTATCGATTCAAATTTCATACGAATTTATAATATAATTTAAATTTGTTACCGTCTATCTCAAAATTAAGTTTTCCTTCAAGATAAACCATTAAATCATTCCTGGAAATATAACTGCCTATGATTGTGTTTACCTCAAAATATTTGTAAAGACCATTCGATGAAGAAATGTAATTTGAAAATATTTTTTAATGTAAAAACTCCTCGCCACAGATCTAGGAGTACGTTTATCTAAACGAAAAATCTATTACAAATCAGAAAATGATTTTTCTCATCGCTATGTGATAATTTTAGCGTAGGTTTCCTCCATAATTATGGTGCTTTTCAAGATTTTGCAATTTTCATCTTAATATATATAACAAAAATTCGTGGTACGAACAGCTGCAAATTAGTTAAGAAATTAAATCTGTTTGCCACTTATCGTTCGACTTAAAGAGTTTGAAAAATTACTGTGATTATTTAATATCTGAAAAGCACAGCTGTTAACATATAATTCATTTTAGTGTTAAATTGTGAACAGTGATATTTTAGCAATTTTAAATTTCTCCATTTTCCCTGTTTTATATATTCTCCTGCTCAGAATTCAAAATTTTTAAAATTGTCTAATGAGAAGAAAATTGTGAATTAGTATTCCGCATTCTGAACCCTCTGTGGATTCGAAATCTTTAAGGGATTTGAACCAATGACATTTTAATGCTTTTATTGCGAAACGTTTCGAAATTGCAATAATTTAAATATCAAGAAAGAGGTTTCTCATTACAATTTCATGGTGCCATTTACAGAAATTTCCCTCCAAACTTCGGAAAGTAAACATAAAAAGCTCCGCCGTTTATCTGACTAAACATATGCCAGCTTTTAATACGCACACTTTTAAAATGATAAATTTAACTGGTGCTCCCAATTATGCCGCCTTTGATACTGAACTATAGAATTGGGATTTTCCAATTATCTACATGTGTCACATCAAGTTCACAAATTTCATATAAACAACAATTCATTTGTATCTTGATTTAAAGAATTGATATCACACGTCGTGCAGTCAATATTAATTTAACATTTTAACTTTTATAAAAGTAGTGAATGACAAAAAATTTAGACGTTAATGATAGCACAGGCACTGTACAGCTGATATTCCATGCTAAATAAGTTCAAGCGGAGTAATAAAAGGTGAGAGCCACAAATCATGTGTTGGTTTCGTTATTCAGAAATTGCTGTTTGATCCTCACTAGACAGTTTGTTGTCGTGCTCTAATGATGATAAGGTGAGGTCGAATTGCGTCGGCACGTATGACTGGTGGTAGTTTTGCTAGGCTTCGCGACAGTTTAGATACAATTAGTTTGACGTATATCTCAAACTCTTAAAATTGATTTAAATAATTGAAATCACCATGAGAGCCATTGCTGATTTCTAAAAATTATAACTGATATATAAATTTGGCTTAAACGGTAAAACGTTAACATTTGTAACTGCATAGAAATTTTTCAGGCGATACTTCCAATCGAGTACAACTTACTCGAGACTTATAGAAGCGAGAGTCACATATCTTGACGCTATATATATATATATATATATATATATATATATATTGCGGTTTGACCATAGCTAGTCAGTTTGCCGTCGTGCTCTGATAATGTTCATGGATTGAATTGTCTTTTCTACACTATCCACTTCTTAGTTTATACTGACATTGGGGAGTAATTAATGGGTCAGGTTCTTATATCAAGATCGAAACCTTGATTATAATAAATGTTCATGGAAGTTTGAAATGACAATTTTTTTGGTGTCTGCTGCTTATTTGGCTTTGCTGTGCAACTGGTTAGGTACAATTACTTTGGTATTTCTCTGAAGCATGCGAACTTGATTTAAAGAGTTTTTATCAACACCCGCGCAATTGATGATATTTTAATTTAATTTAATTTATGGTATGCTGGTGATATTATAATCCAAATTTTTGGCTTATCGAACAATTGATGTCTTTTTAGAAATTCAATCTGTAACCTTTTCCTGAATAACGTTGAAATTGTATTTTAACAAATGCCACCTGCCAAAATAAATCGTCAATTTAAAATAAATTTAAATATAAAGGTTTCTTTATCCAATTTAAGTATTCCTTTATTTAGTTCTAATCGACAAACAAAACCGGGCGCTTATAGTAGGCACCGCATAACAAAATCTACCGTTTCATATGAGACTAGGATGACATTACTCTTATTATGAAAGAAGATCAGTTTCATTGGCCTTTTTGGGGCTCATTACCTGTACTTCAAATGGAGCTACCATGTGGTCCAGAAGCTATTATTCTATTTTATTGAGTTAGCGTGCATAATATTTGCTTGAGTGTATGCATTTCCTGATGTAAAAATATAAACTGATAATGTCGATGCCGTTTACACCTCACGAAGATGTAAATATTGCTCTAATCTAAAGAAGTCTATGATATTTGACAGTTAATGGTGCTAAATTTCCTGACCAGTTAATTAATTTAAAAGAAACATGTTGCGCGACAGGGAATAGATTATTTACCTTATTTTCAGATTGCGTACCGAATTGTTTGAATCCACTGTCATCATGATTTCGCCAAATATTTCGATCTCCGGGTATGGAGATCTTTTTGAATGACAAGCACATGATTGTCAACTTAGTGGGTGATGTGCTTGCCATTGAAAAAGATCTCCATACCCAGAGATCGAAATATTTGGCGAAATCATGATGACAGTGGATTCAAACAATTCGGTATGCAATCCGAAAATCAGTTAATTAATTGGTACAGAGCCTAGTGCTGGCTCCAACTGTCGTAATTCTTATATCGACACATAAGAAACCGTGAAAAAATAATTCTATCCTCCGACTGAATTTGTTGTCTCCATGCGTGTCTTATGTTAGACATCTTTGATTTATTACACCGATCCTAATAAAAGCAATTTATAATACCGAGTTTAATACCAATTTGAAATATCTAACTACAGTTCTAAATAGACATAATTGCCAAAACTTTGAATCCTTTTCCTGTCATGAATTAAACGCTATGATGTAATTTGGCTCAACAGCGAAAACGTTCGTGTTTATGAACATGTTCGAGTGCTAACTTTGGTATTGATAAAATTTAAATTTAACGTCAACTCACATAATTTAATATGTTTTTCTTACAAATTAAACCTTGATTTCGTTTCAGTACGCATTTAGAAGAACCACGTGTCTGGAATACGGATTAGAATATATTTGTACAGGTTTTTGCATTTATTGACCTAGCCTATGTACAATAATTAAATGAAACCAATTTGTCGTTTGCAAATCTGCATATCGTAAAGTACCCACCACATCTCAGAGCACGATGCATTATTTCTATTGGTACATTGGGTCCGCTAAGTAACTTAAATTTTTCGTAAACACTGAGAATAATAGAGCTATGGCTGAATTCATTGGAAAATTATACGATAATATTTATGGCATATTCTATCAATGTAATATATGACCGCAAGCAACACGCACCAAAGTTTACGACTGTTATGCATGTTAAAATTGCGCATTTTATAAATAAACAAATATAATGTGTATTTAGATTGTGTTTTTTAGAATGTCTTGAGATTGCCGTTATACTCTGACGACGATAATGGAAGGTCGAAACGTGTGAGTAGGTGTGACTGACTAGTTAAGCGGTAATTAGACGACTGGTTAAATACAATAGGATTGGTGTTTACTTGCAGCTCGCAAACTTGATTTACAGTTTGAGACCTGATGTTTTAACATTTGTGAAAACATGTTAGATCGGCTTGGAATAAATTTAGGTTAAAGACAGAAATTTAGAATAGCAGGTACCGCAGCAATAATGAACTAGGTATTTTGTAAAATATTTCACTATTTTCATTTAGAATTACGTGTTTATTAAAGACGATTCGATTCAAGTTAAAGGAATATGAATTCTATAAACAATTTTAAAAACTAACAGAAATCTACGCATGCAGAACATTAAAACATTTTAGATATTGCTGCAATTAAAACTGAATCGATAAAAATACTAAAAGCCTAAGTTATTTCGCATTTAAAATACGGTTTTACATTGGAAATGTCCAAAAAGTGTTTCTGTAGGCGCCCAAGTTGCAATTGTCATTGACTAAGTTAAAAATTATTTCGATTTTGTCACAAATTCTTTTGGACATCTTTTGTTTGCAAAATGTTTAAAATTTTCTCATGGATATGAATTTAAAAAGTATCATATAAGAATAATAAACGCCTTCGCTACATTTTATAAACAGGTTTACTGGAAAATAATGCTTGTGAATAAATTTCATCAAAATAATAAAAACAGCACAGATTACAAATACACTAGCTCACCATGTTCAATTGGAAAACAGCGAAAAATGCTTGTGCGTGGAACTTGAAAATCTCGTGTCTATACAAATCAGTGAAACACAATTTTGTACAAAATACCCCGGATAGTAAACCCTGTTCGCAAAACCTGTTTTAATTTTAAATTATAAGTTTTGTTTTTTATACGTCACATGTCTAGCATTATTATACGTGTATGCGCAAATGTATTCCTATTTTTCATATGTACATACAAACACAATTTGAGTACATTTTTCGAAAATCTTGAATTTATTTGTTTTCTGAATTCGCTTAAAATATAATGGTCATAAGTACATTTCCAGTTGTGGGTACTGTTTTGTGGATGTACCAGGGCAATTTTGGTCTTCAGACTGGGTAGAAAATGATCGGTGTTTTATTCAATGCTTATGGAGTCAGCTGGAAAATATGTGAAATCCAATGCAGAAAATAGTCGTTCCTCCAAAAATTTATTTTCCTCACCTTTTTATTATAGATAAATATATAAAGGATTCTCGTGTTTCGAACAGGCAATGAAAATATGTTCTATCTCGAATTAAAAAATAAAAGATTCCACAGACATGGAGTTCGCTTATTTAGTGAATCGTCGGTATCTATCGTTAGGAAACTGTAGTTTCACTTTGGTACGTGTGCACGTTCAAACACATTCACATACACACATATACACATACATGTCACATACGTATGATCCAAAGTATGCTATGGTTAAGGTATCTAACAGTAAGTAGAGGTGAAGCCGTTTTAATTAAATTTTCCAAATGACTTCAAAATTCCTCAAGATCTTGGCTAGACGAGTTTACATTTGGTAAGGTTTTCCGGAAGTGGAAGCCAAAATATTCCAATTAAAAATGCAAATTTTGTGTGCTAAAAACTGGTTTCTCAAAACTAGGTCTAGGTAACTAATTGTCACCGCGGTATAGACTGTATGCACGATAATTTTAATAGTTATTAGTGTAAAGACGCTGTAAAACCATCCGCCATATAGAAACCATAATAAACTTAAAACTTGTCTAGAAAGCACTGCTGAACGTAATCCCACAAATTTAAGTTGAAGCATTAAACGTGCTCTCATGAATTACATTATAATCTATTCACAACATCCGGTTAAAAACTCAAGTTGGATGTTCCTTGTAAAAAGATTTTTTCCGGTGCTAAAAAAATTGTACTTCATGGCCTCGAAATTCGATGGAGTTTTTCAAATACGCATGGATTGAATCTGTCAACGAAATCACATTTTAGTCAATATAAATTAAATATTAAATTAGTTTAAATTGAACATAAATATAGCCTTGTCTGCTTACATGTACAAGTTTTCCTTTGACCATTTAATAACTACTATAATTGAAATATCGTCGTCACCGCCCTAGCGATAATATAAATAACGAGATAAACACATTGACGAGAAACAATGCGCAATATGCAAAGTAAATTGCTAATTGCAAAAAGACTGTTCATCTTTGTATCAACAATACAATACAGCCTATTCAAGGAACGTTATTTTTATTTTTCATTAAACAAAAGTCAGCCATGGTATTAATAATGTTACTTCGTATTTGTCTAATTGTACACTCATGCATGAGCTGTAAAATGTAACTAATTTTTCAAAATTTTTGCATTGCCTTCTTCCGGTTAATTTTGAGGCCAAAAATGTCACTGTCTAATAAACTTTATATGGTCACCCTTATCATACTGACGAACTTCATCTAAATATTAATTCTTAAATATTCGATACTTTTACAATGCCAACTTTAGTGAGATTTATATTACCACTCCGAAATCCAAAGATTAATATGCATTTTATTAGTATATATAACCTTTTTTACTCATTTTCTACAAATGGACCTATATATATATATATATATATATATATATATATATATATATATATATATATATATATATATATATATATACCTATATATATCCGTGTGGGTACACGTGGTGAATGGCTTACCTTTTTGTATTATATATTAATATGCCATCTACTTTAAATGTTTGCTTAATAAATGTTTTAAAAAGGTGTAATCTGTCCACCAGTAAACAAATCGATTTATTTGCCTGAACGCGTGACCAAAATCTGGTTTAAATAAATGTTCACCGGAATCGCTAAATCATTGAAGAGTTTCGTTCCCTGACAGGAACAACACAACACGCGTCCATTTTACTACACGCTTGATTGTAGATTCCTGTCAAAAATCAATCTATTTGTAATTCAGTACCAGCTATTATTCAGCAATGAGCGTTTTATGATTGTCTGCATTTAGCCAAATGCTGTTTAAGCCGTAGTATTGCTTTCAGTTCTTTGTCTCCCATATTTCCTGTTTCTCTTCTTCTATATTATTTTACAAAACATTCAATTAATGAAGTCTTTTGTTAATTTATACTGCGTAAACAAGAACAAAAAGATGAACCTGAAGTTACCATTACTATTTGTAAAGACTGATAAACAAGGTAAATTGTCTAACTGTTAATGCACATTTATAAAAAAGTTTATATAATAAATTGTTTATTTTTATATAACCACACATATAATTCTAAATTGAGAAAATCATACAAAACTAAAAATAAGAAGATGTCTATCTAGAATGAAATTTGTTTAAATGCCTAACTTAAAAACGATTCTTCCATTAGGCATATAAACAAACGCCAAACAAATGAATGATTCTATAATAATTATATAAGTCAAGTTCGTGTAACTAAAATAAAAACTAAATGACTATTTTTATACTGTTTGTGGCGCATACCTAATATATATATATATATATATATATATATATATATATATATATATATATATATATATATATATATCGTTAACAGTTTCGCCATTATTTAAAATATGAAAACACAATTACTCCATGAAATAACATTTATTAATAAATCTTATTTCTACCAGTATCTACAGCCATTATCCTGGATTTGTTAATATATTTGTTCATCAAATCTCAGCTGTACATTTTTTGTAACCAATCCCCTCTCTGCTATATCTTCCATAGTAAGTGCGTCCGTAATTGACGGGTGTGTCGTATTTTGCGGAACATAGGCTATTTTTGTAGGCCTATCACTTATGTCTTTGTTCTAGTCCAATTTAATTTCCTTTTGAATTACTTTCTGCACGTTTAAGCAGGGGTTCAACTTATTAATAGCAATGCTTCAAAATCCAGAAGCATTTTCTCCGTTTTTTTTTTGTACAGAACAAAAAAATGACCTGTGAGTAATACATGTTCGCAAATTGCTGATTTTTGTTCAGGAGCTGCACCCCTCTTTAATAGTTTTTGAGGGAGATGCTGATTTATTCTAGTTTCGAGCTTCTTTTTTGATCTTACGGTGTACTGAGCGTTTCAGGTACATTGAAATTTGTATACAGACAAAGGTGTTGACGTCACACGAAAAATGTACAGTTGTGTTTGGATGAACGAATATATTAAGGAATCCAGAATAATGGCTGTAGATACTGGCAGAAATAAGATTTATTAATAAGTGTTGTGTTCTCATATTTAAAAAAATGGTGAAACTTGTAACGATATATATATATATATATATATATATATATATATATATATATATATATATATATAATTTGTGTTTCAGGTGTTGCTCACGTAGCAAAAAAATATTTCAAATAACAATACAAGATTAAATCAATGTCAGCATGTACGAAAGGTATAATCGCATACACACTTACATTTCGTGCTTACTAGCGACTCATCTATATGCGCCGGTATTGAGCCCTATACCAACTCTATATTTGATCAATTAATATCGGACAATTGGGCAGTAAAATATCCTATACTATTTTGTAAACAGGAAGTAATGCCTTTATTTTCATATAAATTCTTCGACTTTGCGATTTCATAATCAACTCATTATATGTCAATTATACCCAGCCAATAAAAGGAATAAACAAATAGTTATTACCACCCGAGCACTGAATGTTTCCTTATTTAAATTATATATGCGAATGTAACAAACACTGCTTCAACTTTATAACCGCGATTGCATATAAATTTAAAAACCAACATTCTATTACATTATAAACTTCATTAGTCTACTATGGGTGTCAGATCTTTCTCGGCATTTCGGTACATTTAAACCATATTGCATTCGAATTTTACTTTGCATATTTTTATCGTGTTTTGATGAAGACTCAAAAGGTCAAAGTTCTTAATTACGAAGTTGGTTTTTCCATGCTGTAGCACTGATTAAAATGATTTTATTATTCAAGTCATTATTTTCTATTTAAGGAAATGTCGAATATCCATTCAACGTTTAAAAACAGCACATTTTTCTTTAATTGAATTACTCTTGGGAGTAATTGATTCACCAAAATTTGTTTTGAAATATAGATATTAATAGTTCATTGGTTGTGTAGCATATATATATATATATATATATATATATATATATATATATATATATATATATACATGAGTTTGTGTGTTTGAGTTTCGAAATCAGCAAAGATATTTTGATCAAGATTGTAGAGGTAATAAACAACCGACAGAACCATTAACGTACTAAATACGCGAAAATAGAAAGCACATCCCACAAACAATATCACAATGAATAAGTCAATTAGGATGTGCTTTCAGTTGAGAAATGCTTCCAAAACCGGGACTTGACCTATTCAAAATCAAATGGGCGACAGTGGATGTTAACAAATTATTGGGTACAGCAATGATCTGGTAATTAGACGAACATTGGTTGCGCGGGCTGTGATAGAAAGTACTATAATCAAGGTTAATCATGGTAGAAACAACTGAGCCTTTAAGTATATACATTTGTCAGTATAAACTAAGAATTTTAAAGTTTAGAATAGACAGTTCTTCCAGTAGACTAGCTGTGTCCTTATTGGGAACTCATCATGTACGGGCCAGAATTTGCCGCGGATCAGTTAGTTAATCTATTCCCCGTCGCGCATCCCGTTTCATTCATACGCAAGAAAACCAGGTGTGATAGCCACATTCGGATTTCCAATACCACATATGTAAACTGCGATTTTATCCTCAATAGGCACACTTACGTCGTGCTTTGATGGTGACCATGAAAGATTTACACGCAAAGGTTCGTGTGGCTTTCGATAGTTTTGTTTTACTTTGCGACAGGATAGGTAAAATGGCATGACACTGGCGTTTATCTATATTTTGCAGACATGATTTAAATAATTCTTATTCACAACCGCGCAAAACATGATTTGTTTTGTCGTATTTACATGTGGCAAATGCAGAAAAAATATTATGTCCGTAACTGCGTGGATAAATTTCAACCGAAAATTCCATACAGGTACATTTGTGCGGAGTTACGAACTTTAATATATATGAATTGCAGTTTAACACTGGTTGATCAATTAGTCGAACTAATTTTTTGAATGCCATAGAACGTCAAAAGATATCCAGTGCAAAATATTATTTAGAACACGCTAAAATTATTATTAGAAATTATTTTTTAAATGAAATTGTGTCAATATTCATAAAAGGTTTGTTGCCGAAAACTAAAAACCTTGCAATTGTACAATAGGCATATCGTACGAAATATCATAGCAAATAAGATGTAATCATAAATCTTTTTGAAAGTAAGCATGAACGCAAGGTAAAATCCAATGTATACATGCAATTTGTGCTTAATAGAGCAGGTACTACTTCCTAAAAGAACTATAGATTTAGTCAACAAATGTGGGATAATTAGATGTTATAGTCACCTATACGAATGTGTAAAGCAGCAGTAGTGAAAAACTTCATATTAAGTCTTCGACAATGCGTCTTCAAAGCTAACTCACTATAGTTTATATATATATATATATATATATATATATATATATATATATATATAAAGTCAGTAAGGAGTACGTACATTATGGCTAGCGTGTCAGCACCCGATATCAACATTATTGTGGCCGAAAAGGTTCATCGGAACAACAATATGGATTTCAATGTTAGCTATAATTCACTATACAAATGTGTATTCCAGCAGTATTTAATTCGGTACACACATCTGATCCTATTTCAACACTCTTGATACCGGTTATGTCAAACTTAATGCACAATTGCTTGCGTACTTTTTATCCGCAGCAATCAATATTCAACCCTTACAATTGAAATAAAATGATTTGGTGATTACCTCGAAATTTGATAACTGATGTTTATCGATTCCACTGTGAATTTGGTTTCTGCAGAACCACGTTTCGTGAATATGTTGAGTTTATCAATTTTGGTGAAATGTAGTCTAATTCAAAATCCTTTTTGTTGCATTATATGCTGGCTGAGTGTTTTGAAACCAACTCTATTGGTACACTTTACAGGCTGGGCATTTTAAAAATTCTCTTTTCACCTATTAAAGGCTCGGTATATATTATATATAATAAATTGTCTTGAATTTGGCAATGCCGAAGATTCTAAATGAAGCTAACTGTATTGAATAATCAAATATTAAAAAAGGTTTGGAGCATATTACCCGCTCTTATTAATATTTTGCCATGAAACACGTAATGCACATGAACTCGTGATTATACCGCTCGTTCATCCTGACTTTGGTAAATCCTTCTGGTCCTATTGGAACTTATTGGTTACTAGGTACTCAACACCTAACACACGTGCATTAACATGTCGATTTTTTACCTGGGATTATTTGATTATGGAAAGGGTAACGAAAGCTAATCGCAAATTAGAAAACAATTACGTTTGTAAAATTTTTAGTAGTAACAATGGTGTCAAATCTGAGCTTAATCTGTGAGTACATACTTTTATAAATACTCTGTAGCGATTGTTTGTTTTCAGGTTATTGCTGAAATCTTGAGATATTAATCCAATTTTTGGTCGACATTTGCTGGTTAAAGGTTGCTTTATCTTTTTATCTTATCTGCATAAAAAAGATAGGAATGACAGCACATTGGATACTGGACTTGGTAAGAAGAATTGCAATACTTATTATTGATCGAATAATCCACTTTCTTTAAGGTCAGAGTGCTCATTAACGGTAGATTTAATAGAACAAGTTCCTGTCCTTAAACCGGAGCAAAATCATCAATATGATGATTTCGATTGTAACTTTTCACCGTTACTTGTAACTAATTGAGCACATCTAATATATTAGGTCAGACACAATACCTTATTAGGAATTTAGATGAAAGTGAGTATATATATATATATATATATATATATATATATATATTCGACAGATGAAAACCCCTTTACCGAATTTAAAATGCGCCTGGTTACAAAAGATAACCGAAAGTAATAGCAAATCAATTTTCCCAAGCATATGTAGACAAGCACGCATTCACACCCATACCATCTACCCCACTGACAAATTATCATGTCTATAATTCATTTTATCCTAGTGACTCAAATTTTCAATTTAAAATGTTTTCTTGCGTATCCAAACTAATTTCACTATTACATAGAAGCAGTTTAGGACGTTTCGAAAACTAACGGAGTTTCTCAGCATAAACCAATTCTTAAAATCATTTTCAACGGAAAAAAATTATCTATCCTATTTTAAAATGTATATTTTATGAATGTATATTCATAAAATATACATTTAAAAATATATATGTATATATATATATATATATATATATATATATATATATATTGATTACCTAATACTCAAAACAACTTAAGTAACGTATAAAAACTTGAAGGAAATTAACATATAATTGTCAACGTATAATTTTTCAGGATGCCTTATCTTATTTGTAAGATAATGGAAAAGCCCACTCCTTAATTATTCATTTAATTCTTTTTAAATCCTTTTAAAGCATTCGAAAAGGCAAGATGAGATAACGGTACATATACGCTTCCAAGTAGCAATAAAACAAAAGGCTTTCCAAAATTTACCATGATTGGCACATGACCTCATCAATGAACCGTTATTAGTTTACCCAAATCAAATGTAATATATCTTAACAAACACAAATTTATGCATATATCTGTTTAAATAAGCATACCTATTTTTATTTATGTATATTTTTACGTATTTAACTCAATTTGAGGTATTTCTGTCAAATTAAGGATAATTGTTATATATATCTATTCTCTTTCTCTCTCTCATATATATATATATATATATATATATATATATATATACTACCATGCTTCAATACACAAATTACTTTCAAATTTACACTACATATTTATAAAATTACACACGACGAAATATCGTGGAAAATAATTGCCTCGTCTAGAAATCAGTAAATATTCTTCTCATGAAAGCAGATTTTGTGAGGTCTATGTAAGAAATCGTTGTTATATGTCGCAACCAGACAAAAACAATTTTAACAAGATCACTTAAGCCGTGCAGCTCATTTTCATTCATGTTAATGTAGGTCTACAGAATGCAATTCAAAACCAGAACCTGTTGTTTGACAACATGAGAAACAAGAATATAGCGTCGGAACCCCGCATTAGTAGTCCCAAACTACTCACTTCCGTAGCGTTTTCTGTTATTAGTATTATACGGTATCTTAGTGCCTGTGACTGGGAATATAAGAAATTATATAAAGACTTATAGGATAGGAATCCAGCCGGAGAAGCATTTCTCGTAAACCCAAAATCGTTATTTATTAACTACACACGTTTGATTAAACAAGACAACCAGAAGTGAACCTCAATTATGCGTACTGCAGAACAATAGGAAAATGATATAATTAAACGAATTATTATTTGCGGGCGATGATTTCAGTTATGTAAATAAAGTTTGCGATCTTGATATAAGCACCAGTCCCATTATGTACATATATTTGTCAGTATAAACTAAGCATTGCATAATGTAGAAACGACAATTCATCGGTTTCGTCCTTATTAGGAATTCTTCACTTACTGTCCAGATTTGTCGCGGACGAGGCTTTATTTCGGAATCTATTGCTCTAATCACAGAGCTACCCTGTCGTACACTAAGCAAAATTCTCATTTATGTACTAACTACTGTTTCTTGGTTGGCCCTTTCTTTAAATGGAGCCCATATGGCACCACTTTTAGACATAAATATCTAAATAACCACCACCAACCTGTTCTCATAGGACAGACACTACATTACTTTGGAAGCCCTGAACGCGGAAAATTTTGGACAGTATGTGATAAGTTCTCAATAAGGACGAAACCGGTCTACATGATGAATTGTCGTTACTACTCTATACAGTTCTTAGTTTATCCTGAAAAATATATGTACATATTGAGTCAGGTGTTTATATCAAGTTCGCAACCTTGATTAAATGTAATTGTTATCACCGCCCGCGCAACCAATGTTTGTTTAATATATGACATAGTTGTTAATAAAATGCATTCTTTGTAACAGCCCACTGTTTTTTTTAATTTCGCGTGGAAATCAGTGAGCTTTACTATGTATCAATTTTCGATAGTTTGTCATTTGTAGGAGCGGACAAGAAAGGTTTTGCAGCCTTGTTCAATATGAACACTGATATTGTCTGTATTCTTACTGAGTTTGGTATATACAAGCTGCTAGTTTACATTTATGTTCATCCGAAATCTGTGTAAATTGTGCAATAACATTTGCAAGAAACGGTTTTGTTTGTTTTATTTTTGAGATGTTATCTGTAGTACGTTTTTACGTCAATTTTGACGCAAATAACTTTACAAGTAGACAATTGCCCTGATTTTCGCTAACTTTGATTACAGTACAAAGGCCATTAGCCTATTGCCCTATTTATTTAAACATTTGTACGCAGTGCAGTTTCATTACTTTTATCTGATCTGAGATAAAATTTGTTCTGTAAACGTAAGAAAATCATTCACATCTTACGTAGTCCTTTTTTGGCTACCTTCACATTAATAATTATTATAATCAAGGTAGCGGTCTTCATATAAGCACATGGCCCATTAATTACTCACATATGTCAGTATAGACTAAGAATTGTATAGTGTAGAAAAGACCATATATTCAGTAGACCGGTTTCGTCCTTATTGGGAACTCATCATGTATTGGCCAAAATTTCCCAAGGACAGGGCTCGAACCTGGGCACGTCTGCTTCGGAATCTGGTGCTCTAATCACTGACGAGTTCCCAATAAGAACGAAGCCGGACTACTGGATGAAATGCCTTTTCTACAATATACAAATCTTAGTCTATACTGACATATGTAAGTAATTGATGGGTCAGGGGCTTTTATCAAGACCGCAATCTTGATTAAAATAATTATTATCACAGCTCACGCAAATAATGGTCGTTTAATTCACATTAATAAGTTGAACTAGGTAAAAAATTCACTTGTTAATATTCTGTATTGGGTGAACTCATTGATTTCCCAGAATTGCAGTTTTTTATATTTCTTTCAGCAATTGTGTAAAATAACAAGGAATGTGCTGGTAAGAAACACATTTATAGAAGAGAACATGTTGCTGTGATGCATTTTTGGAAAGATAACTGCGCCAGAGGATAATGATTGCTTTTTTGTATATATTTCTATGCGTAGAAATATATTTTAATAATAAAAGCGGTTGTTATAGGGGTTTTCTTTACTGGGGTTTAGAATAAATTATTGAAATATACGATAACATATCGAACAAAAATCAATAAAGTAATGATCGATGTTCGAATACGTTTAAATATGTCATGCACAAAAATGTGATGCTTAATTTGAGGTAAAATATAAATTTTTATTTGAAAGAACAGCTTCCAATCTGAAAACTCTATCGTGGGCGCAACCAGGTGCCTAGATGAAGAAAAAACACTCTTAAATAAAAATGCAGAGAAATTTTTATGTTACACTCTTAAGTTTGCCAACGAGGTAAGAAAATGAAATTTTTTTAAATATATAAGAGATGTATAACTATCTACGAAATGAAGCAAGTTAATTATATGAAAAACATAAAATAATGTTATTGAATCCAAGACCCATAGATAAACCACTCGAGCGCTAGGAAAAACTATTTTTTCGTTTCTTGCCTTATCAAAATAGAAAGCCTGGAAATAGGAATCGTAGACAAAACCTTTTTTCTAACTTTCAAGCACGTCCAGTCAAACCGGAAATTTATTACAACACATAAAATGAATAAAGTCGAAATTTCTTTGACTCTGGCTCATAGTAGATGTTTCTAGTAAATTCAAATTGGAAAAAGCAACAACAAACTAACGTGTCATAGCTATATTGCGCAAATTTTTAACGCATAAGCCGTTATTTGTACAGGTTACTTCAAGATTATAAAGATTAGCAGCTGGGGTTATGTTTTAATATATTCCGCTCATTAGTATGTGTTTTCCAGCTGTTAGGACTACATTGGACATAATGAGTACTTCTGCGAATCCGAATATCGAAATGAACATTAACAATTGTATGCAACCAAACACAAAAGCATAACACGTTAATTTTTGGAAGAAAGGGATAATTGTACATGAAAATGTCAAAATAATTTGAGAGCATTTTCAAAACGCCTGTCCGGTTTTACTAAATATAAAACAATTAATAAGTTGCGCTTCCTTATTGAAGTGCCTGGATTTACAAAGGTTGTCAATTTCCTGATGATGTTTCGTCATGTGAAGTTTCAAAATTGCATACTTTACCAAGAATTTCTGAGGGAAACTTGCTAGGTAAAAAATGTATCCCAGATCTGCAACAATTTATTAGATATAGTTTTTAAACTCCTATTATGTACAGAAGCGCTTTTGCTACATTTCATCATTGCTAGAAACACGCCAAATCGGGCAAAACAAGGAATATTCATCGGTTCGTGGTGATACCGGACTCAAACCTAAACTGAACAAATATAACCGATAGCGACAAATGGAAATATACGAACCATTTTAAGACCGTGCACTGAAAATTTCATCTAAGTGGATAAAATTGAAAATTTAGACACATCAGAAGTGTATTAAATTCAATGCAGCGCCGGAAAATCACTTACGTGTGTGAAGCTATGCACCGAATATGTGATTATAGAAGAACGTGTGAATATGATACGAGGATACAATTAACTCAAATTCTTGTCACGTGTGTCAATATTTGATTGTAATAGATCGTCAAAATTGATTTGGAACCCAACTTATTCGAGAGGTAACACAATGAAAGAAACAACGATAGAAAAATCAGTTAAATACTGTTTGTTGCGAATTGAATGATGTCATGCTTACCGCGAAATGTGATAACTGATATCGACGAAGACCAGAGTGTATGGTTTAACTGGAGTAACAGGTGGTCAGAAATTGTTGTAATTATCAATTTCGGTGAACTATAGCATAAATTGATATCCATCAGGTTGGTATCATGTACCGACTCGGTAACCAAAGTGTTAGTATCATGTATCTTTTCGGTACAATAATGTTGGTATCGGTTACTAACACAATAGCCATAGTGTTAGTATCCTTTACCGACTCGATATATTATATAGTGAGTTAGCGTTGAAGTCGCATTGTCGTAGACTTTATATGATGTTAGCTTCACTATTGCAGGTTTACACATTTGTCTAGGAGATTGTAACTTCCTATTATCCCACATTCTTGACCAAAATATATAGTGGTTAAAGGGCGTAATACCGGCTCCTACTGATGAGTCGCCAGTAAGCACGAAACGAATGTGTATGAGATTATACCTTCCGTTCATGCTGCCTTTGGTTTATCCTTCTGGTCACAACTGAACTAATTTGTTACTCTGGTTAGCAACACCTAATACATACTTGGTAGAAAAATCAGTTGGGAAGATTTGGAACGGTACTAAATAATCAAAGGAAGGGAAATATTTCATGATTAAGAATCGGAAACTCGCGTCGGAAAAAAATTAATAAGATTGGATTTTGATTTGCAAATAAAAGGCGGGAAAATTATTAAAGATCTCCTAAGAAAGCTAAGGTTTACTTCATAGATTCATAATTTATTTTTTTAAATCTTATTTTATCGTTTAAAATTGATTTATTTAGATCAATGACTCATGATCACACTCTAGGTAAATATCACATTTTATATAAATGATACTTCGATCTTTCTTTCACTAGGTAGTTTGCTAAATTGCCTTTGCTGAACTTTTTTTTTAATTTAATATTTTATTTTGATTAAGCTTATTATCTCACAACCTATTGAGTATTTAGTCTAACCGAATTTTGTGAATGGTGTATTTTCATTATCTTTCCCCTTGCTAAGTAATACTATAAAATTAGTCCTGTTTTCGCAAAGAGGATTTGACATTAATCCCAACAGATTGACTTAGATGAACGCACACATGCATGTCATTATATTTAAGTGAAAACGTCTCATTTATGACACACGCAAACGAACATGCATGACGTGCACTGATACGGTGAACGTCAATAATTGTTATGACATTATTGTAATGTCACTTTTAAGAGAGTACATGTATGGATAATTATATAACATTAAATTTTTTACAACATAGACACACACGTATTTACATATATTCATTTAACGCACGTTCATCTGCTAAAAAGTCAGTTTTTGTATATGAATTTTGCAATTAAATATAAATAAACCCGTTTCAACTAAATTTAAAGCTGGATGAATTGCCTTTTCTACACTATAAAATACTTAGTTTATACTGACAAAATGTAAGTACTTAATGGGTCAGGTGTTAATATTAACTTCACAACCCTGATTATTGTAAATGTTATCGCCGCCCGCGCAACTAAGGCTCGTTTATATATATACATGTTCAATTCAATAACACTTTCCCAGCTATTGCGTTGTCTGGTCAGAATTGTCAAATTAGGGATGGATAGCTGGAACTATGGATCTAAATGGATGCCATATGAGCTCCACCTAAAATAGAAAACAACTAACCGAATTACATTAGTTAGTATATGACTGAAAATTGTGTGTAGTGTGCAGCAGGATGGTTCAGTGGTTCGAGCACCATATTCCGAAGCAGACATGCCCAGGTTCGAGCCCTGTCCGCGCAAATTCTGGCCGGTACAAAATGAGTTCCTAATAAGGACGAAACCCGTCTAATGGATGAATGGCCTTTTCTACAGTATACAATACTTAATTTGTACTAACAAAATTTAATTACTTAATTTATCAGTTGTTTATATCAAGTTCGCAACCTTGATTATAGTAAATATAACGCTTGTTTTTGTCATTGTAAATTGTGTGGTGTCGTGTTCCTACCGTTGACAAAGGCACCAGAAATATGACCCTGAAATATTCTGCATGATAATTTGTCATGCACACGAAGTTTCAAGTAAGAATTAATCGTAATATTTTATTTAAATCTCAGTAACGATCTTGATATAAATACACTGATCCATTATATACGTACAATTTTCCGTATAAAGTATGTATTGCGTATAGTTGAAAAGCTTTGGACAGCACTAACTTAGTTCTCAAAAACGATGGTTACGTTCTGCAAGATATATTAACTTTATACATTATGCCATGCTTCATTTATACTGACAAATGTATATTAGTTGGTTGGTGTTTAATTCAAACTCACAAGTTTGATTTAAGTATTTGATATCTCCACCCGCAGAACCATTTATTGTTAAATTTTATTAATCGGTTGGAAGTTTCGGTATCAAATATGCCAAAATGGCTCCATCTGAATGAAGGATTAAAGAAAAGGTTAAGTTAGCAAGCATCTGAAAATTGTGTGCAGTTAGGATCATGGTGTTACAGTGAACTTAGTTCCAGAATCCGAACCAAATGTATTCGAGCTTGAACCCTCTCCGCGGGCTATTTCAGTACAGTACTTGATGAGGTCCGAACAAGTAAGACACAGGTCTGATGAAGAGTTTAAATCAATCGTACAATGTTCATGTATACAATCAAATTCCTGCCGTTGAAATTCAATGCATTATATATATATATATATATATATATATATATATATATATATATATATATATAATCGTAAAATCGTTACCGAAATGGAAATTAATTTATTTCATTAAGACTTTTATTCTTCGTTTGCTCTGTGGGCGGACGTGATTTTCCCTATCATTCATCTGCACTTTTTAAGGAACCATAAGGCTCTATTCTGGCTTCTATTGATTTGTGCGTTAATCGTGGTTGCTTTCGAGTGTTTTAACGTATAAATTAGGATCACTTCTAACACATTAGGATAAAGGAGTTATAGCGTGTTAATGGAAAACATTTTTGCATGTATAGCCCCACATTGTTTCTTGCAGAGACCTGGTAGGAACCAGTAAGGATGAAACACTTACGTAAACAGGTATACACCTTTCGTTCATGCTGAATTTGTTATTTCCTTCTGGTCCTATTTGAACTAATCTGCTACTGGGAAGGCAATATTTAATTCACATTTTTCAAAGTCCAATGAAATATTTACTTTAATCAGATGCATCTTATGTCCAGTGCAATCGCCCGTATTTCTATGTTCTCTGTGTTTATACGTCTGCTAAGTTGATGCTTAATCTAGATTTCATCCCCTTTACGCAATTGTATATTTGTTTTTTTTTGTGGCTGTCTGTTCAACTTACTTAATGTTGTATTGTCTGTGAAGGTTACCTTTTCCTTCTTTAAATCAAGTTTGAGAGCTTGAATAACATTGTATTTAACCAGTCGTCGAACAACATAACAAAATTACCACCAGTTATGTTGTTCGACGACTGGTTATGTAGAATGGGATTTGTATTTACTTCAAGCTCGCAAATTTGATTTAAGGAATTTTTAGCATCACCCGCGCAATCTATTGTTGTTTAATTGAACTATCTTATCCTTGTTTGGCGCAACAAGGTGTTTGCATCCACTGTCCATCCGATTGGTCCAAATATTTCGACTTCCGTGTTCGTTTAAAAGTGTTCGCTCTAGCAATGTAAACTTCTTTAGCTTGATCTGTATGTGTGAACCGATAAGAATAGTACGCCTTTTGAATTCCTAGTTATTTTTATGTTATTTTAATGTCGGCTTTTAGCTTATGACACATTGCTTTCCTCCGGACAAATCTGACCGGCAAGAGCATATGCATTTGTAGCCATACCTTATTTGCAGCAAATAAGGTCTCATTATTTCTTCTTGCCGGGAGACATTCAGGCGCATATGATGATCATACTGCTGATAATGACATCTGTGCAGACCTTTGTCTTCGCTTCATTCCTTATCCGGATGAACATTTTGATGATTCAGTTAAATACTGTTTGTTGCGAAGAACTAATATATATGCAAGTATGTATTAGGTTTTGCGAACCTAGTAACATTTTGATGATTCCTTCATTATCACGATCTTATCAATTCTAATAATATTAGGCCAGTTAAAATACATAACATGTAAGTGAAGTATTTTCCGTTGAGATCCGTTTCTTACTGTTTAATAGCAAGTGCCCTATATATCGTCATAGGTATTTAAGACTTTGCCTAATAAAGTACTATTAATTTTACTTTGATCAAGGTTTCGATCTTGATTTAAGCACCTGACCTATTATTTAAATAAATTTGTCAGTATAAACTAGGAATTGTTAGTGTAGAAAAGGAAGTTAAACCAGAAGCCTGGATTAGTTTTTATTGGGAACTCATAATGTACTATCCATAATTTGCCGCGGACAGGGCTCAAAACTGGGCAACTCTGCTTTCCCAGTCTGGTAACCAGGTTCGAGGCCAGTCCGCGGCAAATTCCGGACAGTACGTTATGAGTTCCAAATAGAGTCGAATACGGTCTACTGGATCAACTGTCTTTTCTGCACTAACAATTTTTAGTTTATACTGACAAATGTATGTAAATAATAAGTCAGGTGCTCATATTAAGATCGCAAACTTGATTAAATTAATTGCTCTCCCCACCCATGCAACAAATGTTCATTTAATTATACAAATGTTCAATTCCATATCAAGTCCCCGGGTAGAGTGGTGTCTTTTCTATAATGACAAATTGGGGGGTGGTTAGTTTGAACTTTAGGTCTAAAGGTGCAATATAGGCTCCACCTAAATGGAAGGCTAACCGATAAGCATTAGTTAGTATATAACTGGAAATTTTGTGTACTGTGTGGCAGAGTGGCTCTGTGGTTAGATCATTAATTTCTGAAGCAGACGTGCCCAGTTTCGAGCTCTGTCCATGGCAAATTCTGGACAGTACGTAATGAGTTCCGAATAAGGACGAAACCGCTCTACTTTGAGGAATTTCCCTTTCAAAGATTTACAGTACTTAGTATATACTGACAATTGCATGCACGTAATGGGTCAGGTGTTTATATCAAGACCACACCTTAGATTAGAGGAAAATGAGATGTTACATCAAGAGTTGATAATTGTGTTTGCAACTTTCTTATCAGTCAATTATTCTGTTCATTCAAAAGAGACAGTGGAGAATGTTCCACTGGTATTTTCTTCAATCACTGAAGTATGTTGCATGTTAACTTCATATTTTGTGTTTTTTAAGTACGTACACAATTGACATGTTTGTCCCACTGGTGGTTTTTCATGGTTTATTAAATTTTTGAAAGTATATGATTGTTTTTATACAGCCTGCGTGGAAACGCTCCAACTGGTTTGGCCATTCGAATCTCCTTGATGTGTTTCTCTGTCCTTTCAAAGGTCGCGACTAATCTCAACGTGTGCTTCAAATCCTTTTTAAATCTCGATTAAGCAGTAATTATATCCATTATTGTTAAGTTGGAATCAGCGCTTCGTAAATGCAAAACACAAATCATTGCCCGGTGTAGCTAATCTTACGGACTTATTTATTTTAAGCTCATTAAGTTCCACTATCGGCCTTATTGTGAGCAATTTATATCCTCTAAAACTGCATCGCCATTTAAATACTGCTTGTTGCGAAGAACTAATATATATGTGTATCCTTCTGGTCACAAATGAACTAATTTTTTACTAGGTTCGCAACACCTAATACATACATGCGTCGACATTTCTCCACAGCATTGACTATCACGGCTTGTACACCTTATTTGTTTAACTCAACTAGATGACTTCCATTTTTTAATTCTTGATAAAATATTTCGATCGAGGCATAAATATAGTTAAAGCCTTATACAATAAGACGCTCCTCGACAGCTTAACAATGCTTTGTGCAAAAGTTCTTCTTTCTGGTGGTTTTAAAATATTAAACCTGTGCAATTTATAATAAACTCATTTTGATTGTTGGCAAATGCTTAAAGATTAGGAAATTAATTTGAATCTCTCATTACATTGTCGAGTACTTCATTTATGATTGCATTTGAGATGACTCTACCATTCGCCTGCAAATCTTCCGATTCTCTGAAACCAAGTTACTTCCGATTACAACTGAGATTAATTTTTCTACTTTCGAGGTTTTCAATTTATCTTCCACGCTTAGAAGCGCATTCATAAAAATTCAATTTATTTCTACATTGCAACAAAAACCACTTGGAAAATGTATATGAATATAAGCAGGATTCGGAGATATAGATATAAGCAATTATTTATTCATAAAATGATTATTCAAATTATTTTTAATAAATTGAATCGGTTTTTCAGAAATGGCCAATGTAATGTCGTTATAATTTGCATATTGCTGCTCCTTTTAATGTTTGATTCATTTATTAGAAAATGTGTTTACCATTAAGTAAAATATTTTGAGCAATAATTAATTCATATTGGAAGATAAATTACTTTGCATACTAAACTGTCCCAAAAAATTGCTAGTATTAATTCGAAGAAATAATATAATAGGCCCTAAATGTGTATAAATTACTAATAAGACTATTCAATCATAAACGATGCAGAGCTTCTAAGCTCAGCAGCAAAATCATCTTCGTGTTCAAACTTTATAAGCATCCAAAATGACAGCAATTTCACATTATTTTAGGTGTCAAGCAGATAAATGTATTAACAATTGAGTGTATTCTCTGGTTCGAGGCTGTACTTGAATCCACATCCCTACTATAAATTGACCAGTTAGCGATAAAATAAAATTTTTTTAAATAAAATCACATTTGCACAATTTTATTTAAGAGAAGCATTCTGCTAAAGAGTAGACTTTTCGTAACTAATATACGGAGGAGGATATAACAAATACGCATGAAAAATCGTGCAATCCTATTTAAATAAACGTATTGTGTGCACCGATTATTAATCATTCGGAATTATGAACTGAAAACAAAGCACTATAAATGAACTATAACATGTGCGTGATGAGTTACCAATAAGGACGAAACTGGTCTACTGGATGAAATACCTATTCCACGATATACAATACTTAGTTTATACTGAAAAATGTATGTATAAAATAGGTCAGGTGTTTATATCAAGATCGCAACCTTGATTTCAATAATTGTTATCACTGTCCGCACGACCAATACTCGTTGAATTATAACCTGGTTTGGTGACTGGAAAAATTATAATTCCCCTATATGCTTCGTGACTAACACTGTAATTATTCCCATCAATTACATTGATGAAAATATTTTGAGTTCCCGTTACGGTATCTGGCTTCAGCGCATATTGCATTACAAGTCAAAGTAGCAAGCTTGTTTCTTAGAGTCGTGATTTAAAATTGGCTTAATAAGAACGCCGAAGTAGGAACCATAGACAAATTGATTGAAACAACACATTTGCTAGTCACAACAAAGACTAGGTAAACAAAATTATTAAAAAGCTTGTCAATAAATATTGGACAGTTTGTCAGTTGTTTAAATGCTTAAAATTCCTCGCTTCTATGCTAATTACTGGAGCACCTAAAATTTTTGTGTCACCTTTTCTAAATGAATGGAAGTAAACAGTGCACCGTATAATTTCACTCGTAATTGGATATACAGTTTTGGTCACATCGCAGTTTCCTACTATTATATCGAGCAAAAGCATGAAATTCATACGTCAGTGGGTTAATACGTTTGGTTCCTGTCTAATTTGGCGTGTTATGCAGCCATTTTATTAAATTAAATGTTACAAAGTACGTAATTCTTAATGAATTAAAGTAATGGTATTCTAAATTTTTAATTCATACCAATGAATTTTGTGGAACAAAAATTGTACAAAAATAAAATTCGACAATCGTATGCTGGATTTGAAAAAGAGACCACGCTACCTTTGAACAACACTGTGAGCGGTAGAAATTTAAACAAAGCTCGCACAGACGTCAGGGTATGTAAGTATGATTGTTCGCATAGTAGAAGCAGTGTTATCGCAATTTGTAAATTACGCAGCAGAAAATTTGAATAACTCACGGAAATTAAAAGTTGTATCAAATGCATTTATATCCCTAAAATTTACGCAAATTATGATATCTTTAATATTTTTTAATAGAAATGTTCAACCAATTTTCCTGGATACGGGTTCAATCAACCCAGGGGAGACCTTGCGCAAATCAACTTCTAATTACGTGCATCAACGTGTAGGCCCTCTATAGAACCTTATTCAGCCAAATCATTCACACAGTGGATTCAGTTGGGACTTCACGGAAGTGGCTTCCAACAGCCCTTTACGCTCGGACTCTCTTAAATTCATACCATCACGCTTTTTAACCTGATTAACGGCCATTTTTGGGCCACCTCATATTATGATCACCTAAATCATTTTGTATCGTCTCACCATTGAACATGAGCGTTCCAGATTCAATAAATATGTTTCATAATTTAACTAGTTAAAATTGTTAATTATGTGTATACATATATAATAAGACAAACAATTGTGGCGAAATAGTGTGCGCGTTAAATTAAATTATCAAGGTTCACAGGTCTAATTTGGATTATCAGTTATTTTCTCCTATTCAATTTGTTGGTCATTTATTTTGTCAGTCACCATGATAGTTGACTATTCTGTAGATGTGTTTATTGCAAAATTTCTTTGAATTATTTTCCTCATTATTTACCTCTTTTGTTTATTTTTGTGATATCATGCCACACGCGTTGGTCTATTGTAGTTGTGGTTAAACATCTGTTCATTTTCCCATCCTATTGTAACAAAGTAATGTATGCTGTCAAAAATGTATGCTATTTCACTTATTAACTGTTTTTTCTCACGTGCAATGAGACAATCCATAGTTGATGCAAAATTTCACATCTCGTTTCTAGTGTGTGCGCAGAATTTCAATTTGCGCACATAACGCTTCAAATGAGTGATGCTAGCAAATTTGTATTCAATTCAATCTGCTTATACGGACTTTACCTAGCTCCTTTGCACATTTTTTCGTTATTCATAATATAAATGTAAGGATTTTCAAACTATTTTTTGCCTGCTACAAAACTAATCCTACCTATAGCCGGGTAGATTCTATGAAGAATAAAGTTATTTCCTCGTACAGATGCCCACTTTTTAAATTTGATATATTTCTAAATGGAGCACGGAACAATAGCTTAATTTCATCGGTTAAATTTTTATTTCATAAATGCCTGTTAGTCCCTTTCGCCAATTAAAAGATGCAGAGGTCCAAATACCTAATTTAGAACTATTTTAATTTCAACGAAGGCCTTGTATTCGTCCAGGTTAATTACATATTTGATGAAGGGTACCCGTTTTTCAACCAGTGAAACTCTTTGCCATCAATTTCAGTAATGCGTCGCTTACAGTTAAAGAAATACGATAGAGGCAAGGTCTTTAACCATTTTGAATACTCTTTAAATCTAATTTCGGTTTATATATGCACAGGTTTATGAATTTGTCCAAAAGCTAATCAAGAAGTCGTTGTTTTATTATGTTTCAGGCTATGCTTGCGGTATTCTGTCACCAGCAGTCAAAATTTACACAGCACAATGCTCTATTCATTCCAGGACATCATTATTTTCTTTGCAACAACCGCATAATTTGAACAAGGTAGAGGCTAGCTAATATAAGAGATTTTCGGCCCGCACAGTATTCAATATCATTGTAGCATAAATGAGAATCTATCACTGTGTATTAGAAGTTATACAGTTCCATCAATCTTTGATATTATTACGAGTAAAATGTACTGGACACTAAAGAAAGCTCCTGTCATTAGCTCGTTGGTTTTAAGCAATACTACGGACTTCTGGGGTGTTACTGTTGGGCCAGTGTGCACTGACAGCCTACTGCGACTTTGCTCATTGGTGTTCGTAGACAAAAATACATTTAGTGGGCCTACATTCATCATACGACTACAGCTGCCCATAGGCCAAAAAATGTCTCTTTCTCTCTAACAATCGACCCTAAAGTTTCAATAACTCAGCAAATGAAAGTTGGACTATAAACTTCAATTTTACAGTTTGTATTTATTTTGCATTTTCAAGTACGATGTGTTCGTTGTTATTAGCGGAATGGCAGAATGCTGACGTAAACTTCGTATTGTATGTTTACATTTTTGCTGTTATCGGCCCGATTACTTTATATGCAGAGCTCAGACTAAAGTCTAACACAAACCGACTAGCGTTTTATTGTACATTCTGGGATTGGTCAAAAGTAACATGATAATCTGGATCCGCATCATAAATCAGTTCCTTTGGCACGTATGATCTAGATTGGGAATGGGAAAAAATTTGACTTTACATAAGCTACCACGCGTAGAGCGAATATTTCACTTATTTCAACTTTTAAATTAGCACTTGTTAATAAATACCAAGCTAGCTATTATGTTTAGTCCGTTTTCAGCTGTGAATACCGCTCCGCAGTCTTGCGTACGTAGGTCTCCTCTGTCTCAAAACTGAATAATTAGTGATTGTAATGTAATGTTGTGTTCAACGCCTACTGAAGCACAACATATTTCTCCATCATGCGCTAGCTGACTCATCCATACTATTTGGTAACCATACCGGTGTTTATGTTTCTGTAATTTTCACTGCGGTATAACAGTTGAATCGGCGACTTCCGCCACCATAAACATTCTAATAGTCAAAATGGAAAGCGAATCCGCCTTATTCGGATTTAGAGTAAATAGCAAGTGTATAACTCTCGCAAACAATAATTCTCAATAAAAAAAAGTTTACGTTCACAATAATTGTACCATACTGTTATTTATGACAGTGTATGGGTTAACGAAATTATTTCTCCAATGCTGTTAATTGCAGTCATGTGTGGTCTAACTTACTAATTGAATTATTTTTGTAAAATTTAGTCCACATTATAGTACACAAAAATATGCACATATTAAAATTTAAACTTCCAATAGAGTAGAAACAATACTAAACACAGATTTTTACATAATTAAACTCCCAGGCTATTAATTGTATAAATATGTGTAAGCAAAAGAAATTACCATACCATATTAAACATTATATCTGTTATTTATACGCTTTCTAATTCTGCATTCCGTTTGCTCCTAACCAATTAAACGCAATGTTCTAACTGCATACATTTAATTTTCTGATGAAGAGACTTTAACTCCAGTATATGACCTTTAATTGAAATATAAACGGTATGATGATTAAACCAAGCAGTTAGTGCTGCCTAATTGTACTACAAAATGACGTTCGAGAAGACCAAGACGGACCGATGATATTATTAAATTTAGAAAATTTCACTAGAATTATTGCATCTGCACAATTCAGCTATGTGGTGTGTGCTGGATTTAGAGTAGTTCTTCAACCCGAATTAATTGATATATAATATATATATATATATATATATATATATATATATATATATATATATATATATATATATATATATATATATATATATATATATGCTAACTGAAACAAACCAAATTTCATTGAAGATTGTTAAAGTATAATAAATATATTTGTGAGTTGGCCATCAATTTATAACTACATATTCAATACAATGAACATGCCTTTTTTCGTAAGTTAACCTCGTTATAATGCATTTACTCACAAAAACATATATCTTTCTCTACAAAAGAATGCAAACTATGCGAAAATTTTTTTACAATTTTGTCGCCGTCTTTTAAATTATTAGTATTTCATATTTTATGCAATAAGAAATCTCGAATTCTGATCCGCTTGTTTCAGCATATGATTTTAGCATCGTTACTCACCATTGATTTTTGTTCTAACTAACAAATAAACTAAATTTGTTTAAAAGTAAATTCGGATTACAAAACGGCAGTCTTTAATCGAGTTACATCAATGTAAAACCAACAGTTATATAATTATATTAATTTTGGGTACAAACGAATAGCATATGTGACCAAAAAGATAACTTGAAATCGGTTTTTACAAGAGGTACAATAATTCAATCCTCCTGAGAAATCATCAGTAGATTCATCACAGCTCCACAGGCCTATTATATATTTTGCCAGAACGCGACGTGTCTATTAATTTCATGTTCATGCGTATTGTTCCACGGTATTTGAAGAAATCTTTCGATCTATTAACACAACTGTTATCATCAAACGCATATCTTATTGAAATCAACTTCAAAAAAACTGTGGCTAGACACGAATACCTTTATTTTTCTATGTTATTAGTGAAATCGGTAGAAATCGGATAATATGCGATTGTAATGTTATTAGAGGTTTGACACAGTAATTATATCCGATTTACCTTATCTAGTTCATAATTTGTATGTTATATTCACTTATCCTTCCTCTGTGTTTTTTGCACAAACAAAATGATCGTCAACTAACGAGCGCAATTTTTATCAATAAATTGTTATGTAGACATTTGTCTTTCGGGTTTGAAGCACGTATTAATCGGTTTGCTATTTCGTGCCGTTTTCACGAACACACAATTAGAATTATCACACAGGTACTCCAACTTAAGCAAACACACAACACGCATATTTTTAAACAAAAGTGTGCCATCTGTATTCGCACAATTTTGAGTAACTGCATGATAATTATAATTGTGTGTCCGGAAAAGAGGACTGGAAAGAAAAGCAGATTAATTGGAGCTCGAAGCGCAAAAAAGATAAAAGGTCTACAAACAACAACGAAGCTTCGCATGAAACAGTGCTTTTAAATGACTTTTGAAGGTAACGTTTTTAGTATATTAAAATTAAGAGGTCTAGGGTTAACAACTGCTGTTGCTTTTGTTTCTCTCCAATTAATATAATTCCAATAGCCTACAGCCCAGTCGCACTTGGCAGTAATCACTGGAAAGCTTCTGTTTATATTATATATATATATATATATATATATATATATATATATATATATTGAACAATCTCCATGTTGGATTCTTAAATATTTGACAAGTCTTAGCTCACAATTTCGTGGATTTCATATAACTTTATATGTGGTTTCATTAAGATAAGTGACCTGGATTTATTCGTTCAATAAATTCTGAAATACATAAGCAAATGCGATTTAATGGATGCGAAGTTTGTAGGGAAGTACTTTATTTATTAAAATTACGCCACAGCTGAAAATGCTCTATTGCTTCCTGGCCACGTAACCACACAATCCATAGTTATATGCTGATCCTGTTTGATAGTAAATTAGGTCAAAATCTGTCTAGAAATTCCGCATTAGCCTGACAGGTAAACGAGAAACTTACAGTGAGGAGGTGCCACCAGTGTAGTCCGATGCCTCATCCCACCACAAAAACCGCCACACAAACCGTAATATGTAGTTTCTAGCGACGTATAGCTACATTACCTGCAATCCTTATCGAATAAAATTTAGTTTCAAGTATATGCAATTTGCGGATATTAATTTATGAATGTATGCGGTCCGGAAATTCTACAAACTTGGTTCAATTACGCCAAAATTCATGGTTAGAATTTGATCGTCCACAATTTTAAAGTGCGCATGTCTCAGATGTAAGGATGGTAAACAAATAACATGTACGATTCAAATTAATGACGATGAAAAGAAAAGGACTTTTACTTGATAGGATGCCAAACCAAGTCTTGCCTTCTTTTTTGACTTTGCACACATTCCTTTTGGTTAACACGTAAAACTCCACTAACTTTCTTCATTTCATTTCCGGTTTTCAACTATTATTCAATGGTAACACTGGAGTATTGATTGTTTTTTTCTGACACAACATGTAATGTGATTTTAGACAAAATATTAAGCACAACATCAACAGAGTTTATAAAGCTAAATTGTTTGTAAAATTAAACTCGTAACCTCATCTTATGACGCCATGACTTATTCATCTTCTGCATTCATCGTAAGTGGCTGACATCTACCTCTGCCACAATTGGTTTAAAATTTCAAGCATCAGATTCGTCCATATTCTTTGCTTTCAAGTTATTCTTCCAAAACTTGGGCGCAGTCCTCCTAACATTCAACAGATTTAGTTAAAAGCTTATAAGCTCTTTCAAGTTTCTGAGTTAAAAAGGCTTAGAACAATTGGAAATGTGAAACCAGATAACCTCAGTAAAATCTACTCGAATATACTATTACAGTTGGCAAGAGGTATGATTGAAGTCTAAGCAAACTATATACTGAGTATATTTAACAAACGTTATCCGTTAACTTCTAGCTTAACTTCGCTCAGTACTATGCATTAATGCAAACATCGAATATAATAAAATATCTTACAGTGTAATTTTCCATTTAATCATTAGTTTGGCGCATGCAAATATTAATAAATAATATAAAATATATTTTCAAGATAATTTTTTAAGAAACCTATGTCATGGAGAATTTAATTTGAGGAAAATTTTCTAGCTTGAAAAAGGCAACAAATCGTATTTGCCTACAACAACAAATACTTAAATTCCAGTATTTAAAAAAATTTCACTGAAGAATAAACGAAGCATGAACCACAACTGTTTTAAATTTAGTGCAATTGATGGAATTCAATGTCAAATAAAATCAACTAAAAGAGTCACTTTCCCAGAACTAATTTCTAATTATAGAGAAAATTAATTTATCTCTGCGTATAGGTAAACAAGAGACCATGCTTATATCAATTTTTCAACGTCTTGATAATTTTTTTATTTGACATTATGTGTTGCCCGCATAGTAACAAATAAGTTCAAATATGGCGACAAGAATAAAACAATGTCAGCATGAACGTAAGGCATTATCTCATATTTACATTCGTTTCGTGCTTATTCGTGACTCAAACTGCCGGATCCTGTATTACGCCCTATATCCAAGATATATTTAGGTGATGGTTCGGAAAATTGGATAGTTTAGCCTACTAGAGGATTGTGTAAAGTAACAACACAGGAGCTAACTTTATATAAAGTCTTCGACAAAGTGACGTCGAAGCAATCTTGATATATATGATATATATCCAGCCTGCTGATAAATTTATTTCTGGATTTTGGTCAAACAATTGATGTTTTATCGCGAGCAACTGTTACATTAAAATTAAATTTGATTAAATAATTGATTCGTACATTTGCAGGCATATACTCAAACCTGTCGTTTAAAAATTCAGTAATAATCATCTATAAATATTTTAAGAAAATATCTGCAAACTTATGGACAATAAATTATATTTTTGTTGCTGATTTTGTGTTTCATTTACTGTGATGCAGCGTCGTCTGTAAAATGGCGACAAAGGTGACAAGATTTACCACAGAAGTACTGTGATATCCTAACTGAGGGATATTGAATCATCTCGATTAGCAAAAAACGCAAAATTTCGTTATTTTATATATTTGCGTCGCTTTTAGACAAATTGACTTCCACTTATCATTACTAAGTTAATGAAATTGCGGGACGGAATATTAGCAAATTTGGATTGGTACTCCTTACTTAGGCAACGTAAATTGAAGTGTGCATTGTTACAAATATGTTTTCTCTTGTAACACATAATCGAATCAAATTCAAACAAAAAGCATAATTAGAAATAAAATTAAAACGGTTCAAATTTGAACATGTGTAGTCATTCCTTTTAATCACTATTTAGTGGCCTTAACTCATATAGTATTTCTTGGGATAATGAGAGGAGGTAAACTGGTGTATACTACACAAAAGAAAACAGAACTGATCATATGTAGAAATAGTATCAACATACACATTTAAACAAATCAGTCTAGACTAATGTAAACGAATAGTAACCACTATGTGACAGTTTGATTTAGGCCAAACTCGCACGTACACTCGCATATATACATATATATGCATGTGTATATGTGTGTGTACAAACCGAATCCCAGTTATAAAGTTGAATCAACATACAGAGACCGTTTTACATGTAATCGTTATACTCCAAATTTAAGACAGCTAATTGGTTAAGCACTTATTTTATTTCGTTAAATCGTTGTATAGGTATGCGAAACAATTAAGACTAAAAATTGCTAGAAGTTGCCCTTTTCACATGCCAAGATGAAAAATATTTTTACTGGACGGCTAGATTATATATATATATATATATATATATATATATATATATATATCATTTTGCATAAAATGAAGACTTGCGAAATATATACGATATATATATATATATATATATATATATATATATATATATATATATATATATATATATATATATATATATATATATATAAGTATTTATGTACCATTGACTAACGTATAATGCACACATTTAACATTTGTCCCAAGCATTTCTTGTTAGGTAGATGTCACAATGCGAATTGACGGAATAGGTTATAATTTATGGCTGACTGTGACACATTTTCATAGCCATAAAAGGATTTGAATGAATAAAAATAGGAATTCATTGGTGTCAATGTTATGAAGTTATTTAGAAAATGTCAAATAAGGTAAAGAATTGTCTATAACAATAGAAAATCGAATTTTTTACAAAAATATTCTCCATATATATATATATATATATATATATACAAAAATTTACATATATCGAGTTGTTCCTTGCTTTTTTGTTTATGCGATTATTTATTTCTTTAAACGAGTGTATGTATTACCGTTGGCATTAGACGTTTAAAACACCGATTGTTTATTAATTTCAGATGGAAATTTATTCTAAGTTGGCAAACTTTAATCAAATAACTGTTTTTTTTATTTCATTACTTATATAATTTTCGCGAAAGTTGTAAACAGTTAATAACTGCATAGAAATAGTACAGCCAACATTTCCAGTCCAGTACATTATGTGTGAGATTAAAATTCGTAAGATCTGCATATCTAATATTGATTTCCTTTTACATACGTTTAAGTTGATGCACGCTATTCTACTTGCCGCGTTGGCCTGATGATAATCATGGACTGTGTAATGCCTCAGTTCGTGTGACTGACGGTAATTTAACGAAGTTGTAGCTCTGGTGAATAAAAAGAGGATTCGACTTTACTTTAAGCTCCAAAGTTGATTTATAGAATTGTTAGCGCCACCTGCGCAATTATTCATTGTTCAACTACATTACCTATATATATATATATATATATATATATATATATATATATATATATATATATATATATATATATATATATATATATATATATAGCAAAGCAGCAAAATGTTATTATACGTGACTGCATAGAAATTATGTATTCGACATTTCCAGTCAAGTACAATGTTTGCGAGACTACTAGAGGTGAGAGCTTTCCATATATTAATTGCGCTTTGATCCTTGTTAGTCAGTTTACCGTCGTACTCTGATGATGATCATGGAAGATCGGAACAGGTGACTATATGTGGACGACAGTTGTTTTTCTCTTTTGTCTGACGATTGGTAAAATGCAATGGGATTGGTGCTTACTTCAAGATCACAATCTGAATTTGAATTATTTCAACACCACCTGCGCAATCATCGATTGTTTAATTGCATTACCTATATATATTTATATATATATATATATATATATATATATATATATATATGTGTGTGTGTGTGTGTGTGTGGTGGGACGAAATTTGCAAAAGATTTATGTTCATGACTGCATAAATATTGTACATCCGACATTTCTAGTAAATTAAACAAAAATTGGTTACGCGGGCGGTGATAACAATTATTATAATCAAGGTTGGGACGTTGATATAAGCACCTGAACCATTAATTACTTGCATTACTGATATTGTCTGAATTCTTATTGAGTTTGGTATATATAAGCTTCTAGTTTACATTTATGTTCATCCGGAATCTGTGTAGATTGCGCAAGGACATTTGCAAGAAACGGTTTAGCTTGTTTTATTTTTGAGACTTGTTATCTTAAGTAAGTGTTTACGTACGCAAATAACTTTACAAGTAGACAGTTACCTTGCCTACTGATTTTCGCTAACTTTGATTACAGTACAAAGGCCATTAGCCTATTGGCCTATTTATTTAAACATTTGTACGCAATTCTGTTTCCTTTCTTTTTTCGGATCTGCGAATTACACGCATAACAATAGATGAGATAATTTTTTTACATTTAAACGTTGGCAAATCATTCACATCTGGCGTAGTCCTATTTTGGCTACCTTCACATTAATAATTATTATAATCAAGGTTGCTAACTGACCCATTAATTACTTACATATGTCAATATAAACTAAGAATTGTATGGTGTAGAAAAGGCAATTCATCCAGTAGACCGGTTTCGCCCTTATTGGGAACTCATCATGTATTGGCCAGAATTTGCGACGGACAGAACTCGAACCTGGGCACGTTTGCTTCGGAATCCGGTGCTCTAACCACTGAGCCACTCTGCCGCACACTACACTGCACATAATTTTCAGTTATATACTAACTAATGTAACTTAGTTAGTCCATTTTCCATTTAGAAGTAGCTCATATGGCATCCATTGAGACCCAAAGTTCAAACTAACCATTCCCAATCTGTCATTATCGAACAGACACCACACTACATGGGGAAGTGGTATTGCAATGAAAATTTATATAATTAATCTAACATTGGTTGCGCGGGTGGTGATAACAATTATTATAATCAAGTTTGCGATCTTGATATATGTCAAGAACAATGTATGCAAGACTACTAGAGGTTAGAGCCACATAACTAAATTTGCTTTCCAAATATGTGCTTTGTGGTTCAATCCTTGCTAGTCAGTTTGCCGTTGTGCTATGTCGATGATCACTGAATTTCGAAACGCGTCAGTATGTGTGACTGATCGTAATTTTACTAGTTTTTGTGACTTGATTTGTGTTTTCTACAAGCTGGCAATCTTAATTTAAGTAGATATTTATATCCCATGGTTGATATTCAATTGAAAAACTTTTTCCAACAATAGAAAGTATGTCTTAATTAAATTTTGAAATTGCATATTTTGTTTGTGAATTTTTTTGGTCACTAATTTCGTGATTAATGTCAGTAAAAATAGATTTGTGAGTGACATCATCATTTATAATAAATTTTACTGCACAGTTTTGTTTGGATCCACTCATTGCATTTGTGCTTACACAAGTCGTCCAAAATACTTTACAGCAATTGTTTTGCTAATTTTGACTTCGGTTAATTTTCATTTTAATAGGCGATCTCCCCATCTGAACGCGGTGACGAGAGCGTAGAGCCGCCATTAATGCTTAGACAGTTTGCCCAACTGAGATTCGTGAATTCCATTGACTCGATACTACCGCGATGTTGCTAAGATTTGATTTTCATTGTTTTTGTGCGGCAATCATCTTGAAAACTAACCTGCCACTAGACGTTTGTAGCACGATATCATCGGGCCGTGCATAACTTCACCTAATTCCGGCGTTGGTAAATTGTAAACGATTGCTTTATTACTGACAGATTCTTGTTCAATTTTGAATCAATAATATAAATCGAACGTCGACTGTATCTGAAATTTTTTGCGTTCTTGGAAATGCAACAAAATTTAAAGTGAAGAGCTATTAACTCCAGTCCTATGTGCATTCCTAGCCAATAGGAATGAGCTGCAGCAAACAACGAGTATTTTGCAACCAGTTATTGCATAAAGGAAAAAAATGCGAAAAAGGAATGATAGACAATATGTGCTATCCTATGCACACTGGCGTCTAATGCTTACTTGTAACAAAACATTCTGTTTAGTCTATCCTTAATTAATAAACGAAATTTATAGTGGGTTTGTGCTTCAGTGACGACTTCTTACGATGATACACCAGTAGATATGACAAGCTTGTGTCAATGGAAATTTTCATTCATTAGCTCATCTTCCGGTAATAGAAGAACTAACTGAAAAAAACTACTCACACTATGCCAGATGTATAAATGCGTACATGTGAATTTTTCGAAAATAAAAATAAATAAACCTATTCTTTACGAGTTAACAAAGGTAATGGAAATTCAATTCTATTACAGCTTTTTGTCATAAATTTATGGGAGATTGTAATGTCCAACTATCCTATATTTCTTCACCAAATACTTAGTGGACTTGGGGTGTTATGACGCCAGTAACCACGAACCAAATGTGCGCACTAGATAATAATGTTGGCATATCCCTTTCTTTGCTATTTTAATTCACTTGCTGCCAGTTACGCAAAACTTAATACATAATTCAGTGTAACTTAGTTATCCTCAATGAAGTAAATTGATTATTTTTTAACTAATTCAAATGAGAAATTAAATGGAAATCGCTTAATTTATTCCTACGATTGTCTAATCTCGGACTATCTTCTGAAATTTAACTAGATAATCTTGTTTCGCCTATGTTATTGTCTACATGCATGCCAATAATTGCTATGGCTTTATCTAAGCATAATTGCATACACGTGTATGTCCATCTAAGTGTAACTACAATGACGGAATGTTAAATTACCTCTTACACGAGTCAGATAAATGACTTTATTTTTATCATGTGGGATTGACCAATTAGTAAATACCAATGAAGATAAAGGATTTGGACGAGTAAAGCATACGCACCAGTAGTAAGATCATGCCAGATTAAGTAATGTAAGAGCTATTTACATAGGAATATTAAGGTCAGGTGCTTGTTGTTTTATGTTATATTCAAAAGTTTCATCAACATGATATTCTTATCGACTGGCCAAGAATAACAAAATTCAAAACAATCTACTAGTATCCAGCCAAGAACAAACAGGCCCTCGACTAGAATCAACAAACATACAATCGGATTGGCAACAAACTGAAGTGGAAATAACAGAGGCGCATACGATGACAGAAGTCTCCAAACAATGTGAGCGTTTAACACTGCAATCCACACTGGCGTTGTTACCACGTGAAAACGACAACTTTGCGCAACGAGGTGAAACGATCAACTATACTGGGAAAAATAGCACTTGTATATGTAACAGTGAACAATGCGCACAAATGGTTAATTCTCAAACTATCAAAACAATAATGACCAGATCTCAGACATCACTTTGCAATACTGCGAGAATGACCTTTACATGCAAACACGCATACACACAAACACAAACGTATACACACTCACCAACTAGCCAAAACAAGAAACAGCAGTAAAAACGAGTCAGATTTGTTACCACTAGCATAATCAATTGAAAACCCAAAATGTATAAATATGTATGATTGTATAAGAGATTATTAGTATTCACGAAATAAATGGCCTTTATCCACTTTGTTATTTGTGTTTTCCTAATTATAAGAATACTGTGTTAAATTAAAAAGGCATGGACATTATATATATATATATACATATATATATATATATATATTATATATATATATATATATATATATATATATATATATGGAAACCAAAATTAGATACGCGGCCTTCATTTCTAGTAGTCTCGCATACATTGTATCTGACAAGAAATGTCGATAGCAAACTTCCTATGCAGTCGTGAACATGAATTTTTTAATGATTTTCCACTCGTACATTTCCAATTAGGTTCAATATTTGCGCAACTGCTATTTGTGAAAGCCGCATATAAACTTTGCTTTCCTAATTTATGAACGGTTTAATCGTCGTTCATCAGCCTGCTATTATGCGCTAATAATAACTATGGACGTGCGAAGCTCGTCAATGCCTGCGATTGAAGTTAATGTTGTTCGACTATTTCGACATGATGCTGTTGGTACTTATCTCGAATACGCAAATATAATTTAATTAGTTGTAATCCCTACCTGCGCAATCAATGATTGTATAAAATAATAATTTTTCAATTAGAAAACATTTTAGTCGAAAAATTTATAACCTCGAAATTAATTAGTATTTCTCTATTAATAGATTTACATTCTAATTGATGTTATATCCATTTTAACTATAGTTGTCGCATTATTATTCAGAATTGTTAAATTTATGCTCAAATATATACACATAAACAATATCACCTCTCTACATGCATGGTTGATATGGCATGTGGTGTATTGCCTAAATTAAATTTGTATCTTTTCTATGTGAGTAATAATTTAACAATTCATGCAAACAAAATTTGGAAAATTAAAGCTAAAATTAGTTTCACCTATGTGTTATAAACAAGCAAACACAATGAATTTAAAGACCAATTAAGTATAAAACTCATTTGAGAAATTCTACTAATCAGTGAACAGAATTAGCACTGATGCATCTATCTCGTGAGTAACCCTACGTAGAAAATTAATTGACAAGCAAATAAACAAAAAATAAAGATAAATTTATACTAGAAATCTATGAAAAAATTGATTGCAAGTTAGATTTTTCATTACAAAACACATAGCCAACAAACATAACCAGATAAGGTAAAGAATAAATTACAGAATCTGAATAATCTGTGTGAAAACGATGCATTTTGTAAATTGAAAATCGAGATAAATTAAATGTATGTGTTATTAATCAAATTATTTAATATGAAAATCAGCAAAACATAAACGAAGTAATATATTTGAGAAATTTTTTAAATAATACAATCTACATATCTACAACAGATACCATATATAATATATTTACCAAGTCTGTAAAAGGTATCAACACTATGGCTATTGTGTCAGTACCCAATACCAACATTATGTTTCCGCAAGTGTACATGGTGCCAACACTATATTTGCCAAGTCAGTAGATGGTATCAAAACATTGGATTTTAATGTATGCTAAAGTTTACCAAAATTAAGAATTACACTTATTACTGAACACTTGTTACTCGAGCAAATCGATACATTCTGGCCTTTACCGATATCAGTTGTCACATTTCACGGAAATCATGCCACTATTCGATTAAATAAATATCAGTTAGATACTGTTTGTGGCGGAGAACTAATATGTATACTATTGTTTGTTAGGTGTTGCGCAACTAGTAAGGAATTAATTCAATTATGACTAGAGGGATAAACCAAAGACAGCATGAACGAAATGTATAATCTCGTTTACATTCGAAATATCATTAGCCTAGTAAGATGGGTTGTTGTTGACATGAAAATTACCAAAAAAAATACGTTCAATCAAATTAACCACCAACACTCATTTCTTCAAATTTCAAATAACTGAAATAATGCTATTTGTATATATATATATATATATATATATATATATATATATATATATATATATATATATATATATATAAATATATATCGAAACACTAAACACAATTTTCAGTCATATACTAATTCACGTTTTAGTTATATTTTCATCCAGGCACATCATAAATTACATCTTTTTTATTAAAATTTCCAATTAGCCACTCCAAAATTTTCGTTATACAAAAGTCGCCATACTACCTGGCGAAGTGTTAATGAATTGAACATTTATATAATTTGACGACAAATGATTGTGCGTGTGGTCATGACAATTATTTAAATCAAGGTTACTAACTTGATATAGATACCACATGAGATAGGATATAAGTAAAAATTGTGTCTAATGTGCAGCAGGGTTTCGCAGTAGCTAGAGCAACAGAGTCCAAAGTGGACGTGTCATGGTGTAAGCCCTTTTCGCGGCAAAATCTGGACAGTGAGTAAAGACCAGTATGCAACTAACCTACTGAATAAATTGCCTTTTCTAAACTATACAATGCCTAATTTATTCATACAAATTTGTATATAATTGGATTTGCTCTTATTACATATACATTGCGACTACAGAAGTATCGGTTGGAACAATTAAAACACAGCCTAATATGACCATTTTAGCTTATTTTTAAACAATTAATTGGTATAAATTTCTTTTTGTGTCTTGCAAATAATGACGTTTGTTTAATACTATCAAACCCTCAGTTTGTCATAACAGCTATGCCTGAAATCTCCCTTGCCCTTTTCTGGGACCAATTTCAAACAGATTTTACGAATTCGTCTCCTGTCTCAAAGTTTATAAATTGCAATTGCATACTCGTTTGTATAACTTCTATTATTCTGTTTCCTATCGTAAATTGCCGTGGTTTCTGCTGACAGTTGGACCACTACGGCATTTATCTGGTCTGGTTATTAGCCTAAATCGGTTAGTTGAATATAAGACTTCTCTCCTCAAGATAGTCATTGCATGAAACACTTTTAGAACAATTTCACGCATTCTACGTTTAATTGTATGCTTATTCCAAGTTGCTTCACAATATTTTCTAAAAGAAGGAAATCATACGATACATAAACAATTTAAATGGACAATTGTTTATGTCAACCTTCATACACGATGAGTTGAGCATACTTTTTCGCATTCACGTTGTTGTCTTCCAGTATACGCTCCTTCTCAAATCATAAGTCTGAAGTAACTCATGAAGCACAAAATTAATTGAAGTATCAATAGGATAACATTCTACTGTGGATTTTTCTTACAAAAAGAAACTCCAGACTAAAAAGTCTAACTAGATAATATTTGGTTGCGGTAACGAGAAGCATAACTTATTCGTGATACACTCCAACTTGGCCGGTTTTCAACATTTTTCCAGACACAGCGTCGTAAATCTCAGGCGGTTGTGCAAAATAAAACCTTTATATCACCAATTAATTGTGCATGCATTTTATGATCAGATTAGTGTTGTTGATAATTAATTTTGTCCACAACTATATTTATTTTATAAGGAAAATGAGCACATATTAGTAGTTATTCTTGCCTTGTTCTTCTAAATAATATGTTTTAGCGTTGCGAAGTCCGAAGATATCCTTACAACTGTTGGTAATTATTTTGAATTAGCAAATTTAAAGTTTATCCTATCTGGCATAAATAAAATAAGAAATGCTCAAATTTATAACTATAGATTTTATCCAAAATATTTATTTACATCACGATAGCAAAAAATAAATCTTTCATGATCTCCAGCAATTATTCCACTTTTGCCCAGAGCATTGCTGCTGAAAATCACTCAAATTATGTTTAAATTTATATGACAAACAATGTCGCAATTTACTAGACATTCTACCCCGCCTGTTAAAGAGTCTAAAAAACAACTGGCCCCTAATAAAGCTAAGAGGAGCTGGAAATTATTCATATGATTATATCCAGTATGGGGTGATTTCCTTTTCATTCAGATTTTACAGAATTTACATCGCGTTTAAATTTCATAATTTTTCACTTTGTGTTTAAGTATACTCCGTGTTGTTTTTTAGGCTGTTAAAACCAACTCTATTAACATATATTGAGAAATAAAAATGATCATTCGTAAACCTTCATTTGCAGAATATTTTAATCTCTGTATCTTCATCTTACTTTATCGTTTAAATCCTCATTTGATTTTAAATTTTCTTTTTTTCAGGCAAACCTTCCCTCTTACCAAGGACTAAACCTCCCTCCTCATTAATTCCAGAGATTATTGCGACTCGACATATAAATATCCAATATTACTTGTGTTGTTAGAAAATAAAAAATTTCAGTAGGTTTTCCTGCTCGTTGATTTGCAATTCTTCGTAAATGCTTCCAAATATTTTAAATTTTAGCATTAAAAAAATTTAAGATTAGATTTTATCGCTTTATGCCCTACTTGTAAAATATGACATGTGGAATATATTTTCTTCCGATACGGTTTATTTTTCTTATCGTCACTGGTGATGGAACCTCTCCTTGGAAAGTTAGTTTCGGTTAGATTTTCTACCACTGTCCACTATTAAACAAACTAGGTGAGGTCTAGTATTTTAATGTCAACAATTTATCCGGATGGTTTTACATTTGCAAGATCTTCCTTAAATTGTCTAGCTATATTTCCACCCTGTGCTGAGAACATATTCTCCAAATTTGGTTAACTAGATTATTTACTTAGTTTCTCTTGGACGATTTTGGGACACTCCAATTATAATAGTGTATTGTTCAGTTGACGTGGATTTTTGTTCTGTAAATCTTGTCATACTTTTGCTCGCACTCTCGGAGCAATTGGTTGTCAAGACAAAGGAAGCCTCCTTTATTTCTCTTCTTACAGTAGGAAATTTATATCTTAGTAGGCATTGCCGGTTTGTCATGAGACTATTTTACGATTATCAGCTTTTGAAACAAACAATAGTATATCGTCGTCATATCTTTGAAGTAGTGCGAATTATTTGACTATAGTGTGCAGGCCAGTGTTTCCTAGCTGATAAAAGCGTAGGCCAGCTACGGGCGCCGCCATACTATTTGCAAAATCAGACCTATTGAACTGATGGATACACGCATAATTAAATAGAGGCTGAATATTTGCAGTGCAGGATGAAATGGTATCGTGTATGTCTTTCTCTTTAGTTATTCTAATAATACGAAAAATTCCTAACAAAGTACTCTTAGAATTGGCCGCAACATTTTGCACAGGTAAGTGCTGCCACGTGTTCATTATCGCATTACGGGATACATTGATGGAATTCCAAGACTTGTCTCAATCTTGTTTAACTTTGGCTTTTCACAACACCTTGCGGGACCTGTGCCAATCACCTTATGAACACCATCTGTGAGTTCTGTTTTTTTCTAGAAAATCTGCCATCCATGCTGCGACATGTTTGCTCATCTCTCTGAGGACCGGATTTATTTTCAACTCCGCATTAATGGCGTTATCTTTCGGTCTGCGATTTCGTTTGAAATTTGACGTTTAAACGTACATTATTCGCATGGTATACAGTTCACGGCAATAAAGACTTAAAATTCCATCCTTAGACAAGTCTAATTCCGATTTTAATATTTGAAACAATATCTATTATTATCCTTAGTATCATCGTTCGATATTTATTAGGAATGAAGGTGCACTTATTGAATAGCACACACGAACATATATCACGCAAAATGTTCAGTTCAGCAATTTTTGTAAAGTAGCAAAATAAAGTGCTAAATAAATTATGTCTTGAAGGAAAACAAAAACAAATTAGGTAGGCGGCTCTCACCTATATTAGACAGGCATATAATGTACATAATCGGAAATGTCGGCTGCAGCATTTCTATGCAGTCACAGTCATTAACTTTGCAGCTTTCGCCATATATATATATATATATATATATATATATATATATATATATATATATATATATATATATATATATATATATATGAGAGAGAGAGAGAGAGAGAGTTAGAGATTGGTAATAAAATTAAACAATCATAGAATGCGCAGGTAGTGCTAGCAATTATATAATGAATTTTACGTGCTTGATAAAAAAACCATTCCCACTGTCTCCAAATAGTCGCAAAAAATAGCCGTTCGTGAGTCAATCTTACGTACTGACAGATTACCACCTTTGATGAGCCTCATTAATCGAAGTTGACAGGGAATATTTGCCTACGAGAATACTAGGAATGAGAGACAAAGGCTACCGAAATTTTTGTCATAGACTAAAACATCCGGAATTCAGTTCAATACTGTTTGTTCCTTTCATGCTTCCTTTGGTTTATCCTTCTGGTCACAACTGAACTAATTTGTTACTAGGTTCGCAAAACCTAATACATACTTGCATCCGGAATTCAGCCTGTTTTTTATCACTTATCAGGTAATAATGACAAATCAAATTCCGTATATTTTTCATTATTTAAAGAAATTATAATGTGATTTTAATGGAAGTCAATGTTAAGCAAATTTTATTTCTAACAAAAAATATAAAGGATTGTTTAAAATAAATAAATTGTTAGTAGATTCTTGCTTTGGAGCAATTTTTTAATATATTGTTAGCGCACATTTGAAACATCTAAATGATTTAGCAAAAAGAGTGAAACTCAAGCCTTTCTACGTAGAATTCTCTGAATGATACTTAGTTTTGCGCTTGGCTGTCATATTTCGATTTGAAACCGCAATCGAATATTGCGGGTAACCCTAATAATGATGACACTAGTGATAACACATCGATATGCGAAACTACCACACTGTGCACCTGGAAATTTAAAGGAATCAAGAATTTACGGACCCACGGTTCTATCAATTTTCCCGGAGTAGACGATTGCGTTTACAAATTGAATAAATTATTTGATTTGAAAATTTGTTTCACTTGAATCAGCATTTGATTTGAATATATTTTTGGATGTTTACGGTTTGGCAAATTTTCATTACCACGGAGGCTGTACTAACGAAGATTCGAGGGTAATTTTATCCAACTGAAGAGTTTGTGAAGTATTTGATCTTTCGGTTAAGACTACAATACAGAGGTCTTTTTAATTGATTAGAGCACTATAAAAACATTCCATTTATTGACGGTAGCTTATTTATACTCGCAGGTCAGTAAAATCCTGATTCCTTTACATTCCCATATACACATCTTGTTTTTTAAAATTGATTGATGGGTTCTCAATGGTACCGTGACTCGGAAGCCGACCTTACAATGCTTGTTCGGAAAAATTTTGGAATAAATATGTCAATTCATACGGTTTACTAATGTTTATGCTATTGTACACATATATGCGTGTATGGGCTTTTGTGTGTGTGTGTGTGGGTGTAGTTTCATGTAGGCATGTGAGGATAAGAGTATAGTTATGCAGACCGGATATTGTAGCCGACAAGAAAAATACTAAATGAAGCCAGATTAATATAAATAGATTTGTCTTGAATGAAGATACCACATTTACCACAATGTAATTTTATCTGTGAGTATGGTAGAAACCAAGAAGACGAAACTAATGGGAATGGAGTCCGGAAAACTTTATTTCAAATCATTTCTGGACGATTTCACAGTCACGGGCCCAGTGAGAACTCATCAATAATTTATTTTAAAAACAACAAGCTGTGCACCTGGCAATTTTAAAGAAATCAAGATTTTACCGATCTGCGAGAGCTATCAAATGTCCCGCAACAGTGTTATGCGACTGAACGATGACAGCACTATGCATAAATCAATTCCTTTTCAGCTTACTTATACGTTTGTCACCATCAGAATTATTTGAACTTTATTCATATTCCTTGTTTTCATATTTGGCATTCTAAAATGTAAGCTGAATAATACGTTCAGCATCACAAGCAGAATTTTTTACCAGATGCATAAAATTTTCGCATGAATGCTATGCCTAATTTCTCTCGTCACAAAAATAATAACTTTTATTTGTTCATTCATAAATATTTTCAAGGTTCAATAAAAGTTCATCGCAAATTGGCATAAATTTGTTTAGTATTATTTTCTGCACTTTGATATTTTTGGTAAAATTGTTCTAATTCTTAAAATGGTAAAATGTTTTCGCGAACAGGTGCCAAAACTCAATTTTATTTTCTTTTTTAGCAAGATTGCCTAAATTTCTCTGCGAACCATACCTCCGGTTGAAAATTTCTAAAGAAAATATTTTAAAATCCAACAAAATAACCTAGTAAATAACAAACTTTGTCTGGGATATCTCACAATGTGACACAGAGGATGAAAAAGAAAACAATTTTTGTAGATCCACACGTTCATTATTATATGTTGCTTCAATTTGTTTAAATAAGATTTAACGTTAATGTATGTTATTAATACGCGTTATTAGCAAAAAAGTAAACATTTTCAAGACAAATACACATGACAGGTATTTTGTAAACATCTCTCAGGAAAACTTTAGTCTGGCAGGGTTGTTGCAATCTATTGACATTTAAAATATAGCCTTTCATATCAAATCTTCTCATTTTCAAGTAAAATACATGTATCGGTGGCGCGTGATAACTTATATTATACAAAGTTGGATATAAGTCAAAATCCTAAAAGTAACTGCAATAGACGAAGAAATACACAAACAACTTTGTGGCCAAGTTACATTGCTAATGAAGCAGAACGCATTTAAATTTCATTTTACCCCTTTATATTAAGCAATAAAACATTCAGTGGACTGGAAACTATTGCAACGCAATGAAATAATCGTTTGAAATTTCAAAATGGAGCTTTCTTCGTTGAAATCGAGTGAACTGATAATTCACGAAAAATCACCCCATTCGACGATTAAATTACCTAAACAATTGACAATTTCTTCTGTTTGCGAGTCTTTTGCCTAATAAGAAGCGGCAGCGTAGACATGGACGGCGTTCTCGCTTGAATTTAACTTGACATCAGATTTGAATATTTCCATAATTAAATAATATGACGATAGCGCTTACCTTTTGTTAGCCAATTGCCTATTCAAGTTCAATAGCCTTGTTTCCTTTGTTTAAAAACGGCATTCTTTATGTCTATGCGAACACCTCGTAAGTAATACAATTTAAACAATAATTGATTGCGCGGGTGGTGGTAACAATTCTTTAAATCAAGTTTGCGTGCTTGAAGTAAACACCAATCCCATTGTATTTAACCAGTCATCGAACAACATAACAAAACTACCGCCAGCTGCAACGCACTGACGCGTTTCGACCTTCCATGATCATCATCAGAGTACGACGGCAAACTGACTATCGAGGATCAAACCGCATTGAATATATATGGAAATCAAATTTAGATATGCGGCTCTCACCTCTAGCAGTCTCGCATACATTGAACTTGACTGGAAATGTCGGCTGCACAATTTCTATGCAGTCACGAACATTAACTGTTTGCAGCTTTCGCCACATATACATATATAGGCAATACAATTTAAACAATAATTGATTGCGCGGGTGGTGGTAACAATTCTTTAAATCAAGTTTGCGTGCTTGAAGTAAACACCAATCCCATTGTATTTAACCAGTCATCGAACAACATAACAAAACTACCGCCAGCTGCAACGCATGACGTCAGTTTCGCCGTCGTACTCTGATGATGATCATGGACACGGTCGAAACTGCATCAGATGCATTCGCAGCTGGCGGTAGTTTTGTTATGTTGTTCGATGACTGTTTAAATACAATGGGATTGATATTTACCAAGCACCGCAAGCAAAAGTGTTACCACCACCCTCGCAATCAAGTATTATATATATGTATATGTGGCGAAAGCTGCAAACAGTTAATGTTCGTGACTGCATAGAAATTGTGCATCCGACATTTCCAGTCAAGTTCAATGTATGCGAGACTGCTAGAGGTGAGAGCCGCATATCTAAATTTGATTTCCATATATATTCAATGCGGTTTGAACCTCGTAAGTAGTCTGAAATTGACCAAAACCACTTTCATTGCACCTACTGTGTCATGTATTCATCAGTTCGAGATTTCGACGGTAAAATAATATAGAAATTTGAGGAAATTTCCGCTATTTTTAACACACTGTGCATAACATCAACGAACAGTGCCCGAGAGGAAGGTTGCATTATCAGTTCAAAACTTCTAAATTATAGATGCAAATTCAATCATTTTTAGCAAAGGAATGCACCATAACACACCTTATTCGATGTAAAGTTTTCATTAAAAATGTCTCCAATTCACATTAATAAAAATATCGATTTTTCTTTATCAATCTTGATTGACTTGCTCAATTATTTATATAACAAATTATTCTTCATCATACAAATAGTAATTCCCAAAATAGTTTTTCCTTATTCAGCTTCTCTCATGCCTAGAACTTCGTCTTAACTTGTATTTTATATCACACTCAAAACACGCCCGAGTTTTTAATTTTATTTAAATAATTTTGCCGGTAATTGCGGAAATTTTATTTTGTTTCCAAGCAGTATTTATTCCCAACTATATTAAAAAACTTTTCATTAGAAATAATGCTCTTCTATATATAACAAATAAATTTTTGTTTAATAGTAACAAATTAGTTTAATTATTACAAGAAGGAAAAACCAAATGCAGCATTGTATTTAACCAGTCGTCGAAAAACTTAACATAACTACCGCCAGCCGCAACGCACTGACGCGTTTCGACCTTCCATGATCATCATCAGAGTACGACGGCAAACTGACTATCGTAAATCAAACCGCATTGAATATATAAAGAAAGCAAAATAAGATATACGGATCTCACCTCTATTAGTAACGAATATATTGTACTTAATTAGAAATGTTTGCTGGAGGATATCTATGCATTCACGAACATAAACTGTTTGCAGCTTTCGCCGCATAAATATATAAAGGCAATAAAATTAAAAAATATTGCGGGGATGGTGGCAAAAATTTCTTTAGATCAAATTTGCGAGCTCAATGCCTGAACTTGCTTTTTATGTGCTTTGTTGAAACTTTGAAGCAGTGTTCATGATTGCGACCTGTTCTTAAGGACAAGACGTACGGTTTCGTTTTAATGGAAGCATCTATAAACAGACTGATGGTGTGGCAATGGAGAACCCCTTATCTCCAGTGTTGGCTGAGATTTTTCTAGGGCACCTAGAGAACACATCATTAAAGAGTGACATAAGTAAATGTGCTCAATATATACGATACGTGGATGATATATTTCTTGTCCTTAAGAACAGGTCGCAATCACGAACACTGCTTCAAAGTTTCAACAAAGCACATAAACATATCGGCTTCACGTCAGAGCACGAGAAAGATGATTGCCTGCCTCTCCTTGATGTACTATTAAAGAAAGAAAATTATGGTAAATTAAACAGAACAATTTACCATAAACCAACATGGTCTGCACAGTATTTGCATTACAACTGTTTTGTGCCATTTCAATATAAATTATCAACAGTTCGTGGCTGCTTTTCAAGATTTGACAGGTTGGTTAGTCAAGATTCTAAAGAAAACGAATATAATAAAGCAATTAACGATTTAATGTCTAATGGCTATTCAACACAATTAATTGAATCAATTATTAAAAGGGGAATTAAACAGAAAATGAGGAATTAAGGGCCAGAAAAGAAAATAGTCTACCTAAACATCTCATTTGTAGGGGATGCAGTTTCCCGAATGGCACAAAAGAAACTTGAAGCAGCATTAACACGCACATTTAATGCAGCTAAACTACGAGTTTTATTTAGGGTAACACACTTGCCTTTACCAGCAATCAAAGAGAAACAGGCGTTAATGTTGATATCAAATATCATTTACCAATATATATGCGCAATTTGTCGATCAACTTACGTAGGCCGATCGACCAAACGGTTAAGTATTTGAATTAAAGAACATTGTAACTTAAACGCCTGTTTTAAATCAAATAGTGAATACACGTCTACAATTGCGCAACACACTGTTGAAACATCACATGTATGTTCTCCAGACGTAGAATTTAAAATAATTACTAAATAAAAAACAAAAGGGTCTAGCCATATACGAAGCCTTATGGATAAACAAATTGCAGCCGGATTTATGCAAGCAGAAGAAGCATGTTCAGGCATTGAGCTTGAACTGGATGTGACGCATGCAATTGATTGGTTTCCGTTTTTCACACTCTTTCTATGTTCACATATTTATATCTTGTTTTGCTTTCCAATTTATATATAAAGATATGTTCATTAGTAAATACTTGAGGAGATAATGAGAAAGAAATGTTTCTCGTATCTGATAAAATTTCTTTTTGTTTTTGCACATAGGAAGTGTATAATGAATTATTGCTTAATTATATTGCCAAATACAACATGAATGGAAAGTATAATCTCGTGGAAATTTTTTTCGTGCTTATTGGTGACTCATTAGTAGGAGCCGGTATTACTACATATTTGGATGAGGAATGTTGGAAAATAGGAATGTACAATCTACCATACGAAAGAGTAAACCAGTAGTAGTAAGGCTAACTTAATATAAAGTCTTCGACTATGCGATAACAAAGCCAACTCAATAGATATAAAATATGTACCAAGCCTGTATAGTGTGCCCACTCTGTGAATATTGTATATCTGCACGATACCAACATTATGGTTGGCGAAAAAGTGCATGGTACCAACACAAAGGATTTCAAGTAACGGTAAATTTCACCAAAACTGAGAATTAAAACTACTCATGAACACTTGTTACTCCTGCAAATTCATGCACACTGGCTTTGATCGATATCACATCTTACATTTTGGGGAAATCATGATGTAATTCGATTAAATAAATATCCGTTAGATACTGTTTGTTGCGTAGTACTGTACATACACAAACATATATATATATATATATATATATATATATATATATATATATATATATATATATATGCAAAAGTGTGTTCGGTGCTGCGCACCTAGTAACAAATTACTTCAAATAGAACAAGAAGGCTATAATAACTCAGCAGGAAAACAAGGTTTTAACCCAAGTACACAAGAGTTTTGTGCTTACTGACGACTCATCTGCAAGAGCTGGTTTTGTGTTTTATACCCAGTATATATTTATTTGGGCATGAATGTTGGACCAAATCTATTGAGGATATAGGGTGCAAACATTTTTGCCCAAACTTTCTCAACACGCTATATTTTCGATAAAACTTTGCACGTCTGTTTTTTTGCATAGATGGTATCAGTTCTTTTGAATTTCGTTGCTACTTTGCCAGAATTGCCGTAGTTGAGGATAGTCGACCTGCCCCTGATCGTAACCTAGCCAGTAGTTCTGTCTTGATTTGCGTAATGTTTGCCTGATGCCTTTTTGCGTTGATTTTTTGTCTTTGTATATTGTCAACGCTTTGACTAATTTTGCATAAGGTGAGGTTTTTGCACGGTTGAATATGAATGTTTCCTTTACTTGTTCGTGTTCAGACTCATTCTCAAATTTCAAGATGGAATAATTTTCAGTCAACAAGATTTTCGGCTAAAGATTTGTTGAAAAATTCCAAATAGCAATTCTATATAGCTTTTGTCCAGCCCAAAAACGGTCTACGTCTCTAAGCTATTTTACTGCACTTATTCTGAGATTTTTGATTACTCTTATTAACTGTGTCATCCGGTTTTGTAGGTGGTTAACATGCTTCAATGAATTCTTAAATAATATTATGTAGGTCAATGATATTTTATATTTGCAACTGTTTTTTCGAAGTCCAAATCGTTCTCTAAAACTCTATTGTCCCGATTTCTGAAAAATATTTCGATCAGCTATTGCTTACATTAAAATACGTAATTCTGAACCCAACCGAATACCGAAATCACCCACAAACTGATATTTTGTTTACATGGATATTATTTCAATCCTTTGTCTTTAGTTATTACTTCATATTTATGGCAATTAGCATAATTCAGCTGTTCTCTTACCGTTCAATCGATATGTTGTTTGAATGGATAGTATTTTATTCGTTTGTTTTTAGTTATTATTTAATATCTATGGAAATTAGCCATAATTCAGCTGTTCCCTTACCATCCTTTATGTAACGAAGACAGGCGACAGGGCGGAAAAGAATAGTATACCGAGGAAAACAAAAACTCTTCAACGAAAAGGGAATAGCTGAAAATATGTCAAATGTTGGTTATTATGTTTATTTCGGGTAGATCGTCACGAATCCTATTTTATAACTAGCTAATTTTCGATACCTTATCTGTCAGATATTCTCATTTAATGGTGTATTTCAAATTGCTTCTCTATAGTAATTAGTCTCCGCTTCCAAACACGATTTTTTGTGCCTTAATTAAACGCTTTCCTCGAACTTTGCATTTGTGTCTCCTTTGATTTATAAGATATGAACATTTTAACCGTGCATGAAATAGAGTCTTTCAAGCACTAATTTTAATCAAAACTAGAGACTTTATATTATATATATATATATATATATATATATATATATATATACATATATGTAATCTTTCCTTTATATAAACTCTGTTTTTGTTTGGGCTGATTAGTAAGTGTGTATGCGTATGTGTCTATTAGTGTGCCCGTTTGCATGTAAATGCCTTTCAAGCTGTATTGCAAAATGATGTCGGAGATCTGGTCATTCTTGTATGGATGGTTTGAGGGTTAACAAACTGGTCGCATTCACTATAATCAAGGGTGCGAACTTGATATAAACACCTGATCCATTAGGTTCTTACATTTAGTCAGAATTGTATAGTGTAGAAAAGGTAATTTATCCAGTAGACCGGTTTCGTCCTTTTTCAGGAACTCATCATGTACTGGCCAGAAGTTGCCGCGGACAGGGCACGAACCTGGGCACGTCTGCTTCGGAATCTGGTGTTCTAACCACTGCTAATACGATCGAATTTTTGTTGAGTCTAGTCGAGTTGGTTAAGTATCAAGCCGACAATAAAAGAATGACCAGATCTCAGACATAACTCGACAATACAGCGAGAAGACCTTTACATTCAAACAGGCACACACACAGACACATACGCATACACACTTACTAATCAACCCAAACAAGAAATAGAAGTAAAACCGAGTCAGATTTTGATATAATGATTTATCTAATTATATATATATATATATATATATATATATATATATGCTAAAACAGCTTAACCTTCAAGCCATAGTTTTCTACCAAGGGGTAATTGATTTTATTTATAGGGCAACATGATTTATTAAAAAATTAAATCTATCATCTTTCTTGACATGAACAAATAAATTCAATTGCCAAATTGCTAACAATTGAAAGATTGTCGCGAATGCAAAACACACGATCTAGTTGACATTCTATTCCAACATCTGATTTTTAACGCTTTTCTGACAGATTTTATAAAATAGGATAATATAATCTCCATATGACACTTGTTTGAAAATAATCATGTCTGAAAATATGTGACAGCAGAAAGGAATATCTGCATACCAACGTTTCCTTAAAATGAATAGACTTAAACGAATTATCATTTAACTAAAGCACACGGATATATTTCTATCCCAAGAAAGGAAGCCATTAAACGACTCACTCAAAAATACACTAAAATAAAAAAAATTGTAAAAAATCTCAGAATCGCGAAATATAAAATTTTATATTATTATCGAATTTCTACTGTTTCCAGTTTATGTAAATATTTATAATAGCAATTGTCTTATTGGAATAGATCAATCCTACGTTACTTTTCTAACGTTTATTGTTAAAACCCTACCTAAATTGCATTGAATTTTTAGGAACATGCTAGTAGTACAGACCTGCCTAAATATTAAAATTGATTTTCGCAGTAGCTTCCCATTATTTACTTATTTATGTAAATTAGCCCTTCTTAACATTTCGGAGATTATTTTACCATGTTCGGCACCACTGCATACAGTCTTCTCAGGTCTCGCACTATAATGCATAAAAATAGAGCTCTTAAAATCCCCTTATAAGTTTATCCTTGTTAGCAATAAAGGAGACCTCAGAAATTGGTTACAATTGGTTATAAATAATTAATAGTAAAATTAATTATTATTTGTATCATATAATTCAATTCCACACACACAAACATATATATATATATATATATATATATATATATATATATATATGTGTGTGTGTGTGTGTGTATGTATGTATATGTGTGTATGTGAATGTGTGTTTGGAATTAAATTTGGAAGAGAATCTTAACTATATTTACTGTCAGTATAGAAAAACATTACTTGTGAAAGCAATTGCAATCCATCGACTAGACCAGTTATGGCTCTATTGAACACACATCAACAATTGGGAAAATGGTGGCGGCCGAGATTTGAACACAAAGCGTCTGTTTCGAAGCGTGGCAACACATTCAGAGCACCAACAAGTCCGCACATTGCACACTGTATCAATATTGAAGTATTTTACATTCTCCATTTTGAAGTGGTAGTTATTTAAGGATTCAAACTATGAAAAAGAAATAATTTGTACTTTTAAAAAGCTTTATAAGCACTAGGCTCGCAGAAGATCTCCTAGATTTCGTAATAAGTTTGAGCAAGCGTAATATTATTGTGAAACTAGGCTGTGACATTTACTCATGGAAATCTGACGTCTAATAAACAAGACCAGAAAAAAATTCGTAGAAATTCTAAAAAGGCATGCAAAAGTAGTTTCTCTAAACAAGCGCTCAAATAAAATATATTGCATATTATGAATGAAATTCAATATAACTTTTAATAAAATCATGTATAGAAAGTTGTCTAGCCATTCTTACACATTTCTTATTTTAACTGAAACTTAAATCATATTTTGAATTATAAATTTATTATTACTGTTGTATGCAACATCGTTAATACTTAGCTAAAAATAAACAAAAATACGTACATTTATAGGCAATAAAATTAAACAATAATTGATTGCGCGGGTGGTGGCAACAATTATTTATATCAAGTTTGCGAGCTTGAAGTAGACACCAATCCCATTTTATTTAACCAGTCGTCGAACAACATAACAGAACTACCGCCAGCCGCAACGCACTGACGCATTTCGACTTTCCATGACCGTCATCAGAGTACGACGGCAAACTGTCTATCGAGGATCAAACCGCATTGAATATATATGGAAATCAAATTTAGATATGCGGCTCTCACCTCTAGCATTCATTGAACTTGGCTGGAAGTGTCGGATGCACAATTTCTACGCAGTCACAAACATTAACTGTTTGCTGCTTTCGGCATATATACATATATAGGCAATGCAATTTAACAATAATTGATTGCGCGGGTGGTGGTAACAATTCCTTATATCAAGTTTGTGAGCTTGAAGTAAGCACCAATCCCATTGTAGTTAACTAGTCGTCGAACAACCTAGCAAAACTACCGCCAGCCGTACGTACATTATTTGAATATAGACTGGCGACTTGCGAGTGTGTGTTGGAGCGTTCATGCGGTCAAAGAATGCAAATTTTCGGCTTCCCGTTTAATGTTGAATAGTGGATGTGTCTATCCAGCGTTAGTCCCCCTTTTTTATTTAAGTTTATGTAAAATGCCAGATTTCTGGCCAAGAGGAAAATGGCCTTCTTTCACTGTTTTTTTTATATTCAGGGCTTTAAAATAACTTCGATTATGTTCGATGCGGAGATCTGATATGTATGAAATTTTTCAATAGATATTGTGCACCTAATAACAAATTAGTTCCAATATGACCAGCAAGGTAAACCAAATTCATGTGCACATTCGAACTCATCAGTTGGAGACTTTATATTATGTTAGCCCATTACTGCCGATTTACTCATTCGTATAGGAGATTGTGTCGTCCAATTCTTCTACATTCCTCACCCAAAGATAAAGTAATTATAGAGCTTAGTTCCCAATAAGGACGAAACCGGTCCAATGGATGAATTGCCTTATCTACACGGAATACTTCTTAGTTTATATTGACATATGTAAGTAATTTATGCGTCAGGCGCTTATATTAAGATCGCAACCTTGATTAAGGTAATTGTTCAGTCATTTAAAATTGATCAGACACTTCTTGAAATGAGATTGCCATATCTATATTTCCATGTCTTATACATATATAAACTGTGATTTTATTTTCATTGGTCAGTTTTCTGTCAGTGTGTGCGATAACCAGTAACAATGCTAAAATGTGTGACCTAAACACCTGACCCATTAATTACTTACATATGTCAGTATAAACTAAGAATTGTATAGTGTGGAAAAGGCAATTCATCCAGTAGACCGGTTTCGTCCTTATTGGGAACTCATCATGTACTGGCCAGAATTTGCCGCGGACAGGACTCGAACCTGTGCACGTCTGCTTCGGAATCTGGTGCTCTAACCACTGAGCCATCCTGCCGCACACTACACTGCACACAATTTTCAGTTATATACTAACTAATGTAACTTGGTTAGTCTATTTTTCCTTTAGGTGGAGCTGATATGGCATCCATTTAGACCCAAAGTTCCAACTAACCATCCCCAATCTGTCATTACTGTCATTATATAATTAAACGAACATTGGTTGCGCGGGTGGTGATAACAATTATTATAATCAAGGTTTCGGTCTTGATATAAACACCTGACCCATTAATTACTTACATATGTCAGTATAAACTAAGAATTGTATAGTGTAGAAAAGACAATTCATCCACTAGACCGGTTTCGTCCTTATTTGGGAACTCATCATGTACTGGCCAGAATGTGCCGCGGACAGGGCTCGAACCTGGGCACGTCTGCTTCGGAATCTTGAACTCTAACCAATGGGCCATCCTGACGCACACTACACACAATTTTCAGTCATACAATAACTAACGTAATTCAGTTAGTTTTTTATTCTCTTTTAGGTGAGGCTCATATAGAATCCATTAAGACCAAAATTTTTAACTAACTTTTGTTTCTTTTTTTCTTTCAAATTTTGTAAAAATATATAGATTTACGATTCGTAAAACTAATAGAATCGGGAAATATCTTTGCTTTAACAAGCGCAATTTTCCGTAGAATATGAACGTGTTTAACTACACCGCAGTTGCCATTCGCTTTATTTGACATTATGCAAAGAGGAGCAATGAAACTTCGATGTGTCTACTGAAAAATAAATAAAATACAAAAAGTTATACAAATAAAATAAATTGGTTTTCATTGTATAACCCTGAACAGTCAAAGTTGAATTACAATTTTTCCATGGTATTAAAAAAATTATCGATAAATTATTCAAAAATTATTTGAATATAAAATGTGCAGCATTTGCACGCAAATAAAGAAACAAATTAACATCTATTATATTCCTTCGTAATAAATAAATAAATACTCTCTGGAAAGAGTACACACTTATTACCTAGATGAAAGTGAATTTTTTCGACAAAATATTAAAATCAACATAATTTTGATCAAACATAATTACATCGAAACTTTATTTATATGATGAATATACGTGGTCTTAAAAAATGAATGAAAATATACCTCTGGGAATCCTATTATTTATGTAAAATATTTGTACAATTTGGTATTTGCGTGGCCGAGTTTTTCACAATACTTTTTAATTTTACGTATTCTACTTGTATTAGATCTGCTTATTCGATTTATATAAACTCGCTTCCTCTCTAAACTTATAATTGCATCCGTTTTCGAAACAAATAATGTTTTTTTCTCATACAGCTGCTGTTACTTATTTGTTTAATTTGTTTCTACAATGCAAGAATTTGTGTATTTAATAACAATCTTAGTGTTTTGGTTTATTGTTACTACGATATTATTTTCTCGCATCGCAGTACATTTGCCTGTTGGCTTGTGCTCCGCATTTCTGTCTATGATTTTAACAATTTGCTGGCGATGATTACATTTGAATTTCTGTACAGATGAAGGTAGATATTCTGACTTAATAGCGTGTTGTTTGTACATAACTTTTGCCAATCGAATTCTATATTTTTGGTTTAATACAATGACATTATAGCCGATCCGTATATGAAAGTTATGTTAGAGAGAGAGAACTTGTCTCCGTTTTAAGGCATTTAAGTATTCAAAGGAAACAAGGCCACTTGACATAACGATAGACCAGAAATCCATGTTCATGTGACAGGTGCGTCTAATGGTTTTTCAAAAAGAAGCTTGCTAATAAGTAAGTAAACGAAAGCCAGGAAAATTTGTGGTGAACACATCATTGAGGAAGGGTTTAAAATTAATAAGGTAACTCTAAGCATGCATAACTGTAAATTTATTTTGATGTAGGCTAATATAAGACCCCGGAGGTTGAATCGACCCTTGCAAGACAAAAGTTCTGTAATCGTAAACACTATAGATTTAAATAGCAGGACGCAGTCCATCGTGGCATATTACAAGATAACACAAATTGTGTACAACAGGCGCTAAAACAATAATACTGCGAAAAAAAGGAAAGAAGCCCTGTGGAGCAGAACCATTTAAGCAGTACGATTGCCACCAAATGCGTACGCTTCCATAAATCTAACCCCTATACACGACTGAAACAATTAATTTTGCTGCAGCAAACTTTCATTCCTTCATTTGAAAAACCAAGTGTTTTCAACGATGACTAAATTCTTTGAATATTTGAATTTAGTTAAAATTATTTGTTAAATCAAAAACATTTACAAAAATAACGAATTATATCTATTCCATTAGTGTACTTTATTCGTTATTAAGTACTACTCAAAACAGAAATATGTAAAATGTTTCATCATATTATCAAAAATAGTTTAACAACTTACTTTACACTTTTTTTTCGGCAAAGAATACCATGGCCATTATGCTGAAAGGATAAATTTGATATTCCGTCTGAATGAACAATAACAAACACCAAATACCCTAAGTTATATCTTTATAGATACATATTTAACCATTAACATTTTATTGCCCAGTTAAAAAGAACACACATTCAAACATTTGTAGGCGTTTGGATCCCAAATTACTAGTCCCATAAATTGTACTTTTGCTCGTATTTTCTAACGTTTCAAAAAGTATGTAGAACGCACATAATTCTGGTAATTTCTAATGTCATACCGAAATAGAACATGCAGCATTTTATGACGGTACTCTTTGTCTTTGTTACTTTTTAAGTGCTATTTAGTCCAACCTGATTCCGGAATAGCCTTATCTAAGAATGAAGTCGCACACAAGCATTCTCACCTTCAATATATATATATATATATATATATATATATATATATAAATGGATGCGTTAGTATGTTTGTGCATTTATATTTTATCGATTATTAAAATATTAGAGCTGATTATTGCCTACCATGAACAATGGAATTTTGTCAGTGTTATTTGTGGACCAATGCTTGGTTATAGTTAGGAATTTTTGTTATGGTAGAATAGTGCAAAATCATTCAAATAAACATACTGTACTCTTACAAATTTGGCAGATATTGGAAGTATTACGGATCAATCAAACTAAATATATGCCACCGATGTCTTCAAGTGCCATATTTATAATAATCCTTATTTATAATAGAATATGCAAATAAGGTAGAATTTCAATTGAACAATCAAAGATAGTTCAATTTCAAATTCCTTAAATCGAGTTTGTTGAATTTAAATCAACACTAATACCATTTTAATTAACCAGTTGACCATCAATTACCATTAGAAAGACACTATGGCAAACTCACTAATAACGATCAAACAGCATTGTATATAAAAAACGCGTAGAAACTTATATATGCGGTTCTCCTCTTTCAATTCTCTAATACGTTGAACTTGACTAGAAATTACGGCTGCATAAATACTGTGTCAGCATAGGCAAATATTTTTGGTTGATTTCACAATGTGTGTGTGTAACTTTTACAAATGATCAACCATTGCTTGAGCGGGTGGTGATAGTAATTCTTCTAATAATGTTTGGAAAAATTATGCAGAACAACGCCATATTATTAACCGATCGCAAAACAGGCAAAAGCCATAGTTAAATACTGTTTGTTGCGAAGAACTAATATATATGCAAGTATGTATTAGGTTTTGCGAACCTAGTAACTGAACTAATTTGTTATCCTTCTAGTCACAACTGAACTATTTTGTTATCCTTCTGGTCACAACTGAACTAATTTGTTATCCTTCTGGTCACAACTGAACTAATTTGTCATCCTTCTGGTCACAACTGAACTAATTTGTTACTAGGTTCGCAAAACCTAATACATAAAAGCCATAGTTATTCGCATTTACGAACAACACCGCCGTCATCGGGACACAGTTTATATATGACATTATGTTCACGTGTATGCTCTAATCATCCGCATAGGTGGATTATACATCACACTAGACGTAAAGCTTTGCATGCTCAAATTATATGCAATCACAAATACTACATTATTATTATAATCGAAATTGCGGTCTTGATATAAACACCTGACCCATTAATTACTTACATATGTCAGTATAAACTAAGAATTGTATAGTGTGGAAAAGGCAATTCATCCAGTAGACCGGTTTCGTCCTTATTCGGAACTCATCGTGTAATGGCTAGAATTTGCCGCGGACAGGACTCGAACGTGGACACATCTGCTTCGGAATCTAGTGCTTTAACCAATGAGCCACCCTGTCTCACACTAGACTACACGCAATTTTCAGTTATATACTAACTAATGGAACTTGGTCAGTCTATTTTTCCTTTAGGTGGAGCTCATATGGCATCCATTTAGACCCAAACTTCCAACTAACCATCCCAAATCTATCATCATTGAACAGACACCACATCACATGGGGAAGTGGTATTGAAATGAACATTCATATAATTAAGCGAACATTGCTTGCGCAGGCGGTTGATATAAACATCTGACCCATTAGTTACTCATATATGTCAGTATAAACCAAGAATTGCATAGTGTAGAAAAAGCAATTCATACAGTAGACAGATTTCGTCCTTATTGGGAGCTCATCATGTACTGGCCAAAATTGGCCGTGGACAGAGCTCGAATCTAGGCAAGCCTGCTTCGGAATCTGGATGAATTACTTTTTCTGCACAATACCATTCTTAGTTTATACTGACAAATGTAAGTAATTAACGGGTCAGGTGTTTATATCAAGATCGCAACCTTGATTATATTAAATATTATCACCTCCCGCGCAACCAATGTTCGTTTAAATGCAAGGACAACATATTTTGCAGTTTTGGTACGTGTTTATACATTATACAATTATACAATCACTGCTTGTGCGTGTGGTGATAATTATTCTCATAATCACGCCTGTAAACATAAAATAAACACCATTCTTATTTTAATTAACTTGTCGCATATCATAGCATAGTCAAGGTTATTGGAATTTAATGAGACCTTGCTACCTCCCATGATCACCAACACGGCACTTCTGAAAACTGACTAATGACAATGAAACCGCATAGTGAAGATTTGACATTAAAATTCAGATATGCGGCATTCATCCACAAAAGTCTGATTGGTATTTTCCTTATCCAAAATTCTACGTAGTGGCATGTGTTACATATATTGCAGCTTTGCTAAGTGTATCTACGTTATGCAACTAAACAATAATTGCTTGCACGGCGGCAGCTAATAATTCTTATAATCATGCTATTGAACATAAAACAAACCAGTTTCACTTTAATTAACGCGTCACACAACACAGCATGTCGTGGTCATTGGAATTTGCTTAGACCTTGCGATCTACCATGATGAAGACGCACTGAAAAGGTATAACATTTCAACACAGGAATGCGGCTTTCATCCATAAAAGTATATTTTACAACCTTTCTTTAAATCAAGTTTACGAGTTTGAAGTAAACACCAATCCAATTTTATTAAACCAGTCGTCGAAAGACAGCAAAACTACAGCCATTTGCATGCATTGACGCGTTTGGACCTTCCACGGTCATCATCAGAGTACGACGGCGAACTGACTAGCGGGGATCAAACCGTATTGCAAATATATGGAAAGCAAAATTAGATATGAAGCTCTCAACTCTAGAAGTCCCGCAAACATTGTACTTTACTGTAAATATCGGTAAGAGCGGCATATCTAATTTGTCTTCCCTTATATAGGCATTGAGGTTTCATCGACGCTAGTCAGATTGCCGTCGCACTCTGATTATGATTATGGAAGGTCGAAATGTGTCCGAGCGTGCGGTTGGCAGTAGTTTCGCTATGTTGTTCGACGACTGGTTAAAAAAATTAGATTAGTGTTAAAATTCATTTTAGAAAACCGGATTTAAAGACATGTTAGCAACACCCACGCAATCATTGACTGTTTAATTGTATTACCTATTTTAATTTGTGGAAATAGCTGAAAAAAAGTAATTTACGTGCCAGAATAAGGTTTGTGCAGCCGACGTTTACAATCAAGTACAATATATGCGATACTGCTAGAGATAAGTGCCGTATATCTAACTTTGCTTACCGTATATATGCATTGCGATTTGATTCTGGCTAGTCTGTTTGGCGTCGTACTTTGATGATGATCATTGAAAGTTGAAACGCGTCTCTGCTTACGACTTACGGTAGTTGTGTTGTTTTTGGAAAACTGCTTAAATATAACGGGATAGTTGGTTATTTCAAACACGCAAATTTGATTTAAATAATTGTTACCACCACCCACGCAATCATTGATTTTTTATTTAAAAAAAATTATTTGACTGGAAGTTTTGACTGCTCAAATTTGATGTAGTTAAAAATACCATATATACTGCAGTTTTATTTACATATATTATACAATTAAATTATTATTGCTTACCCACGGAATCTACAATACTTCGAATCAAGTTTAGGAGAGAACCTTAATATAATAAACCTTTGAATTAACAGATCACACATTTATAAAATTAAACGAACATTGGTTGCGCGGGTGGTGATAATTATTATAATCAAGGTTGCGGTCCTGATATAAACACCTGACCCATTAATTACTTACATATGACAGTATAAACTAAGAAATGTATAGTGTAGAAAAGGCAATTCATCCAGTAGACCGGTTTCGTCCTTATTGGGAACTCATCAAGTACTGGCCAGAATTTGCCGCGGACAGGATACGAACCTGGGCACGTCTGCTTCGGAATCTGGTGCTCTAACCACTGAGCTATCCTGCCGCACACTACACTACACACAATTTTCAGTTATATACTAACTAATGTAACTTGGTTAGTCTATTTTTCCTTTAGGTGGAGCTCATACGGCATCCATTTAGACCCAAAGTTCCAACTAACCATGCCCAATCTATCATTACTGAACAGACACCACTCTACATGGGGAAGTGGTATTGAAATGAACATTTATATAATTAAACGAACATTGGTTGCGCGGGTGGTGATAACAATTATTATAATCAAGGTTGCGGTCTTGATAAAAACACCTGACCCATTAATTACTTACATATGTCAGTATAAACTAAGAAATGTATAGTGTAGAAAAGGCAATTCATCCAGTAGACCGGTTTCGTCCTTATTGGGAACACATCATGTACTGGCCAGAAATTGCCGCGGACAGGACTCGAACCTGGGCTCGTCTGTCTCGGAATCTGGTGCTCTAGCCATTGAGCCACTCTGCCACATTGTAAACATCTCTCTTGAAGAAGTGTCTTATCAATTCTAAATAATTGAACAGTTTGTCTGTACAAATTATATTCAGTCAATGGCATAAAATATTTCGGCAGATTTCACCACGTGCATTCATGCTATTCAATTAAGCAATCAGCGTTATTTTAATCAAGCTTACGATCTATGTGTAACCACTGCTTCACTTATAATTAGCCTGGCACATAACATGGAATAAGTTTTGTTAATCGCACGTGCAGATGCCTTTCGAACTTCCATGTTTATCATTGGAACCCGATGGACAACTGACTAATCTGAGTTAAAGTACAGCAGAAATATACATGCATGGAAAATGAATACTTGGTTTTCACATACAGTCGTTTCTCATAAATTTTAACTAAGTGTAAATTGTTGATTCTATAAAGTCAATAATATGACATTTATTTCAGCGTCATATCGGCTCATACTGATGAGTCTCTAGTAAGCGCGAAACGAATGTGCACATGAGATTATAACTTCCGGTCATGCTAACTTTAATTTATGCAAAACCAAATAAGTGCCTCTCACACCAAGTATTCTTGAATTAGGCTTAATGGGCTGGAAATTGATGCTGCATAGTTTCAACGTAATCGCATGTCTAACATTTGTTGCAGCATTCATCAATAGACTATAAATTATACGATTTAAAAACAATTGATTGCCTGAGTGGAGATAACAATTCTCTGGTCTAGATTTCAAACTTAAAACGGGATTGTTGTTTATTTGACGTATATGGAGACAAGCCCATTTCCGATTTGTTGGATTTACTTGCAAATCAATGATTCTATAGCTATTCATCTTTAAATAAATTTTTATCTCCATTCATTTGCCTAATTTACATTATAGTCTGATATATGTCATTTAAACAGACAAAAGTTTGCATCGGTTAAGTACACTCTTCATTATATGTAATTTATACCGGCGCTGTACTGGATACCAAAAACGTGATTTTGGACAGAGTCTTGATTTACCAAATATTAGAACTACTAAAGTAATAAACAATACAGCAAATGCCACATTTTATGGTCCAGATCGGCGTCAACTGTCTCATTTTTATGGAAATCAGACCATATAATTAGTTTACGTATGTACGCTTTCGATGATCTGACGTGTGTGCGATTATTTATTAAGCATTGCGGGTAAAGTAATGGGATTGTGCAAATAGTTACTTGGAGAAAATGCACATGTTGACGTGAACAAATGGCATACACGAATGCATATACGCGTCGGGTATTTCTGGAATGATTGCCATTTACATTATGTCCAATGGTTAGTATGCATGATGTTGAAGCCTTCGGAGGAAAGGTAAGGTTCAACACCCAGCCACCACTAATACGAACTCGACGCGTACTTGGAAATGAGGATCAATCGAATATTTGCAAAACTGATGATGCAGATCTACTACCCAAGAAGGAAAACCGTGTTTTGTAATATTTGCTTACTCACACGTGATATTCATGACTAACTCATATTCAAATTATATTCGTTGGATTGAACATTGTTGAACAATTGAACAGTGTTGTCCACTAAAATTATACATAACAAAGCCAAATCAAAGTTAACTTTATATATAATTAATTATAATATATACCGATGTTGCAATCAGTGTCAATTCCACGTATTTGAAATTAGAATACAAGTCATAAAAAGGTAGCAAAACTGTCACTTATTTAGGAATCACATATCAACAGAAAGAATAAATAATAAACATTCCTATTTGAGCAGTAACAAAATTAATCTTGTATCATCTGAAGGTTTAGGACAAGGCAATCTTTGTTCTTCAATACTGTCAAAACAATGGTTGGGCAGCACAAATAATTTGTAAACAAGTATTTGCGGAATGTGAGCCCAATCTGCTTAAATAATAATGTAACGGTTTGAACACAACATTGAACCAGTCAAATACCAAATGTAAATAGGATGTGTTACGTAAGCAAAATGTTAGTTAAAGTTTTGCGAGTTGGCATTTGATTTTCTTTGTTTGTTTTAGAAATAATTACTGCTATGCTAGATAAAATATGAAGACTTATCAACATATTTTAAATATATTCATTTTAAAATGCAAATGCCCTTTCCATTTTCAAGTAGCATGTATGTGTGTTTCATAAATTCTTGAGAAAATGATGACAGTTATTTTTTTCATGATTTTGAGCTTGATGGATAGATCCAATTAAGTGTACTATTTTTCGTGTAAAGTAAACGTTTTATAATGTGGCAAATAAAAGTAATCCGTGGCAAAATTTTGAATAATACTTGAAGAGTTCCTAATAAGGACGAAACCGGTCTTTTGGATGAATTGTCCTTGTTACATTGTACAATGTTTTTTAATACTATGGATTGCTAATTGAAATAAACTATCAACCTTGATTAAAATTTTTGTTATTAGCACCCGCGAAATGAACAGATATTTAAATTTTAAAATCTTCAACTCATAATCCACATCACCAGGTAACGCAGTGATTGTTTATAATGACAGTTTGGGGGTGGCTGGTTGGAATATTAAGTTTTGAATAGATAACACATAGGCTCCACCTGAAGAAAAGACTGACAAAATAGCTTCACTTAGTACATAACTTAAAAATTGCGTGTGACTTGCGGCAGAGTGGCGCAGTGGGCAGAGTTATCGGCTCCGAAGTAAAAGTGAACTTGCTCAATCTTACATTTCCACGTATGCTAAATATACGTAAGAAACGGTTTAGTATTTCTTGAACAAAAAGTTAAATTTAGTCATTTTTTAAAAAATATATCGTATTCAGAATGTATTGATTAATCTTTTAGTTATGACGATAAATATGCCTGACATATATTTCTAAGCTAATGAAGCATGTTACTACGTTTAACTGTTGATTTGTGTACTTAAATTTAAAAAATTGCGAAACTGGATTAATCTAAATTACCTGATCTGGGTTTTGACTAAAGTAGTTTTCCTTATTACAGCAGTTTTCTTTCTTTAGCAAAATATTAAATTGTATAATAAAGAATCAACTCTACAGACAAGTGTAAAATATGTCCTTTTTAAATATTTGTTTAAAACATGATGTTATTCCTATTTGTGTTCGTTTTAAATTAATGCATATGACCTGTATCTGAAGCATGACCTTTGCATAAATATTATGAAAACTTTGATTCGTGATTCTGTTAAACTTAAAATTATACTTATTAAGAGAAAAATAAATTAAGGTCGATGTTTAACTCCTCTTTTGCGCGCAGATGGTTTTAAATGCATTCTGGATTTCAGTGATACAGTCTGAAATAGGAAACAAAAAATATTCAGAATTAGACATGATTGAAAACTAGCTGATTTTGAATTTATAGACCACATGAAAGAAGTACATTTATTGTAACTAACACAATAGTAATCCTATCAACAGTGGAGCTAAAGAGGAATCAAGTTGAACTATTTAACCGTAGTTTAAACATGGCTATGCCTAATGAAAGATTGGTTTCGAAAATGCAACGTTCATTTACACTGTGCATAATGATATAGAATATGTAATGTACTACTAATTATAACTCTTAGTTTAATTATGCACACAATTATTGCATTTTTAACATCACACATCTTTCATCGGGATTATCATAGACAGCAATGTAGCAGCCTTCATTTACACATAACCACGAGAAGAAAAATTGACATCAATAATTTTAGAAAATAATTAATTTGAAAGAAAATAATTATATTGCAGTTATTTGTGATGGGAAATATTTAATTCACTTGGGGATACTTACCAAGGTAACACAGAAACCGAGCAACATAGATTTGTACACAATATAATTTAGGCCAAGTCAACTTTATGGAAAAACGACATATGAAAAACAGTTTCCTTAGGGTTTCCATTAGACCGCTTCAAAAGCTAGGCCAAACATCGAAGATAACCATGTTTATTGACGAAAATAATTTTAAGTATATGCTGCAACAGAAACTCAACTAAGCTGAATTTGACGCCGTATCGTGCAAAGTTCTAACCAAGAAATATTGTATGAATGTTGACTCTATCCTTGCAGACAAACGTTTCCTATAATTCAATAACTATTGGTTGCACGGGCTGTGATAACAGTAATTTAATTCAAGTTAGCGATCTTGATATAAGCACATGAGCCATTCTGGACATACATTTGTCAATATAATTTATGTCTTATTGGATGCTATATAGACTCCATTATACGAAAAGTAAACCAAAATAATAAAAAAACAACTGTTAGTAGTTAACTGATAATTGTGTGCAGTGAGTAGCAGTGTGGCTGTGTATTTAAAGCAACACCCTCCGAAATAGACGTGCGCAGGTTCGAGCCCAATCAGCAGCATATTCATGAGTTCCCAATAAGGACGAAACCAGTCTACTGGATGAGTTGCCTTTTCAACACAATACAAAGCTTTGTTTATTCTGGCAAATGTATGTACACAGTAGGTTGTGTTTTTATCAAGATCGCAAACTTGAATAAATTGACTGTTATCACCGCCCGCGCAACCAATGCTCGTTTAATTATATAAATTTTAATTTCAATACCTCTCCATCTTGTATCGTGGTATATGTTCTATAAGACAGATTGGGGTTGGTTAGTTGGAATTTCAGGTCTGAAGAGATGTCATATAGGCTCCACCCAAAGGAAAGGCCAACCAGAAATCATTAGTTTTTATATATGTAGTGTGTGGCGGGGTAGCGCAGTGGTTTGATAAATAGTATCATATATTGCATAATATGAGTGTAGTTGTCTATATCTGCTTCTGGCATGTCAATATTTGCCCAACTTTTTCTCTTCTGTCAGGCACTGCTTGGGAGAATAATAACCTCCTTGGCTGTATAATTGAAAGCATGCGTAAAACGTAACTGAGACAGTGCAATCGATGTAGCCTTATTTGTTTGTCTAATGAGGAGGACATGTTGGATGAACTAAAAATATGTCTATGGAAGTTTGTTCTCCTCATTCGATGCTGGTAACAAATATTAGTTATGCTTATCAAATCGCAGCGGACGAGTTCATGTTAACGTCTAAGATCTTCGACACAAATAATTAAATTTCATTTTCTTATAAAACACTGCACATTTAAATGCATTTTGCACACAGCTTTTACTGCAGTCTGAGATATTTGCGTTTGTCCAATAGAAAAAGCAATGACAAAAACACTGTTGAGTAATTAGAAATGGTTGCTATAAAATTCAATCTATAAAAATTGAGTATACATTAACATTTTGTTTATGTATTACAATCTTCATATGGTAAATCAAATCCTTAGTTCAGTCATATTTTATTCGATCTAATTATGAATGTTATATTTCCTTTGTTATGTGTGCTACAAGTGAACTGTTCTATAACATTTGAATAATCAGCGTGTAAAAAGGAATGCAACAGAGATTTTAATTTCATTTTTTCAAATTAATTCATATTCTAATATATTTTAATTTCGTAAATAGTCTGAATTCATTCTAATCAACGGTGCGAAATTGATATAAAAACCTAACTTATTAATTAATTACATTTTGTCTGTATAAACTAAGAATTGTACAGTGTAGAAAAGGCAATTCATCCAGTATAAAACGTTTTATGATGTATAAAAGGAAATTCATTGTGTAAATATGTATTAGGTGTTGCGAACCTAGTAACAAATTAGTTCGGTTGTGACCAGAAGGATAAACCAAAGTCAGCATGAACGGAAAGTATAATCTCACGCACATTCGTTTCGTGCTTACTGGCGTCTCATCAGTAGGAGCCGGTATTACGCCCTTTAACCACTATATATTTGGGTGAGGAATATGGGATAATAGGACGATACAATCTCCTAGACGAATGTGTAAACCTGCAGTAGAGTAGCTAACATGGTATAGTCTCGACAATGCGACTTCAACGCTAACTCACTCTATATAATATATAAACCGAGTCTGTAAAGGATACTAACACTATGGCTATTGTGTTAGTAACCGATACCAACATTATAGTACCGAAAAGGTACATGGTACTAACACTATGGTTTCCAAGTCGGTACATGTTACTAACATGATGGATATCAATGTATGCTACTATAGACAAATAAGCAAATTAGCCAAGCCTGGTATGATCGTAAAAATCAGTTTTAAAAATTTTCCTGTTTTAGAGCGTGGCTGCGTTAGCTAAATTAAGAAAATGTTATTCTTAAACATATCTGGAATTTATAAAACTTCAAACAATGTTTGCATTGACTTGAAACATAAGGCAAGTGAAGGTAACTTTGGCGAAAACAGGATTACAATTAAGAATTTACATGTTAAAGCATATGATCAAGCACGCTATTCATTGGTGTCGGGGTTTCAAATTATTTCGGTTAGTTATCGGATCGTATCAGCGTGTTGTCACGACAGAACAAAAAAGGATAAGGAATCCGATTAAAATTAAATATAAATTTTGAATAATAAATGTAACAGCGATGGATCAATCGCATGGACTTATATAGTATGTAGAACTTACAAAATAGTTAGATAGGAAATTGGGGCGAATCTGAATCTTTATCCATGTAGAGATAAATATTTGGAATATTGGATTCGAATAAGCAAATTATCAAATATTTTTGGAAGTATCATCACAAGAAACATTATTCATATGATATATTATTTAAGGTGGGTCTGTTATTAACCTTAAGTTATTTGAACTACTGGCATTAATCAAAATGACTATTTATATTCATTGTACCCTTCCTATGTGCCAAAACAAAAAGAATTTTTATCGGATACAAGAAACAGTTCTTTCTCATTAGTGTAACCTGTTCAATAACGAACACTGTTTCCAAGTTTCAACAAAGCACATAAGAATATCGGCTTCACGTCAGAGCACGAGAAAGATGATTGTCTGTCTTTCCTAGATGTACTATTAAAGAAAGAAATTAATGGTAAATTAAACAGAACAATTTACCATAAACCAACATGGTCTGCACAGTATTTGCATTACAGCAGTTTTGTGCCTTTTCAATATAAATTATCAACAGTTCGTGGCTGCTTTTCAAGAATTGACAGGTTGGTTAGTCAAGATTCTAAAGAAAATGAATATAATAAAGCAATTAACGATTTAATGTCTAATGGCTATCCCAGACAATTAATTGAATCAATTATTAAAAGGGGAATTAAACAGAAACAGACGTATTACGGGCCAGAAAAGAAAACAGTCTACCTAAACATCCCATTTAAGGGGATGCAGTTTCCCGAATGGCACAAAAGAAAGTTGAAGCAGCATTAACACGCACATTTAATGCAGCTAAACTACGAGTGTTATTTAGGGTAACACACTTGCCTTTACCAGCAATCAAAGAGAAACAGCCGTTAATGTCGATATCAAATATTATTTACCAATATACATGCGCAAGTTGTCGATCAACTTACGTAGGCCGATCGACCAGACGGTTAATTACTCGAATGAGAGAACATTGCAACTTAAACGCCTGTTTTAAATCAAATAGTGAATACACGTCTGCTATTGCGCAACACATCATCGAAACATCGCACGTATGTTCTCCAGACGTAGCATTCAAAGTAATTACTAAATGCAAAAACAAAAGGGAGCTAGCCACATACGAAGCCTTATGGATAAACAAATTGCAGCCGGATTTATGTAAGCAGAAGAAGCACGTACAAGCATTGAGCTTGAACTGGATGTGACGCACGCAATTTGATTGGTTTCCGTTTTTCACACTCTCTCTATGTTTACATATTTCTATCTTGTTTTGCTTTCCAATTTATATATAAAGATATGTTCATTAGTAGATACTTGATGAGATAATGAGAAAGAAATGTTTCTTGTAACTGATAATTTTTTTTTTGTTTTTCCACAAAGAAAGGGTACAATGAATTTTATCAAAGCTCGCATTTCAAAAGACTATTTATGCAATAATTGATATGTTTGTATGAATTTATGCTTTATTTCTCCCTCCCTGAATAATTAATCAACCTTTAATAAATTGTTTCTGATTTACTTTGTAACATACTATGTGGATGAAGTAGTTAATTTGTAGTTTGTAGACGTAATGCTCATCCGAATGATTGAGGCTATGAAGAACGTAGAGAGAATGAGAGTTGAGGATTGAGATTCATTAGAAGACTATTTACGTGTATATCGTTAAGTTGAATTAAACGTTCAAGTTAACTTAATGTTCAAAATATTCACCAAAATTTGACTCACGTGATTATGTAAAACTGAAGTAATAGGTATAAAATTAATAAGCTAGACATTTCAAAATTCATGATTAAACGGAATGTCGCACTTGCATTAAAATATATTTATTTTTGGAGTGATAGTCGACGAATGAAGAAGATAATCGGAAATGTGTATAAAAAAATTATTTTACGTGAAGATAGATGAAACAAGCCATGAAATTAAAATTAATGACTAGTTATATAATATAAAATATAAAATTATACTTATATAAAGTATCACCTCATTCCGAATTTATATTTTATGGAGTGAAGGTGAATTACACGCAGGTGTATTGCGCCATCATTGTAATAATATGAGCACATGTAATTTGATAAATCTATGTATTCTATGCCTTTATTATAGAAAATTGATTTTGAAATGTTCCTCTATTGCGTCGATATTTTATCTTCCGATCGCTTCCATTTCCGTTTCTTTGGGCTATAGATAAACATTTATGTCTTAAATAAACACAAAGTCATGCCTAATATATCGATCAGTTTCCTATTTTAATTCAATGCATCGAATAGGCAGCTGAATTCTATAAAATTCGGCTCTACATCAATTTTAATGTGACGCTTCTAAGATTGAATAACAATTTAATTGACCTTAAGTTGTGATAAACGAAGTGAACTGGCCAGTCGACCGGAAGCCCTGTGTCGCTAAATGTAACCGCAAACGTTGTAATTTTTTTTATTTTTCGTAAATGCACATTTAACAGGGACCGTTTTAGATAAAAATGAATGAATAAATACAATTTATCGGTATAAGTTACCAAATTGACTCAACCAATTGTACATGAATTCAGATATTACGCTTTCCTAATGAGAAAACACGCAGTCATCCAAAAAAATTCCGTACCTCTGCGTTCGGTTTAAATCAAGCTAAACACCTCTGGTGCCGTTTAAATTGTTGTACAAATATGGCTAGAACTAAAGTGAATAAACTTACGAGGCCTACTAATTGCAGCTAAATGGATCTCATGTCACAATTATAACATAGTAATTGATCTTCTTGCCATTTTTTTCTTTTTAATGCGACGTTATGCTAATAAATGAAAATCGGTTGCGCGGGCAAAGGTATCGATTATATAAAATAAATTTGCTATTTAGAAAAAAACACTTATCCCAATGTGTGCATACATTTGTCAGTATAAACTAAGAAATTTTGTAATGTATGCGGCGTGGTGGGTTAACGGTTAGAGCATCTGAATCCAGATAAAAGGTGCACAGGTACGAGCTCCGTCCGAAGCAAATTCTGGACAGTAAGTGATGAGTTCCAAATAAGGACAACCCGGTCTATTGGATGAATTTACTTTTCTATTTTATACAACGCTTAATTTATACTGTATGTGCATATTGGGATAGGTGCTTAGATCAAGATCGTAACCTTTGATTTAAATAATAATAATTACGTATTTTGTTTGCTAAATATATCTAGAAAAATTTCTTTAAAAAGTTTTTTCAAACTCCAAATGTGACTAATGTTTCACTGCCATATAACCATAAGGATGAATAAAGTATATAAATAAAAGCAAATAATATTTTAGACAAATTATTGGTGAGATTTACGTGAGAGAGAGAAGAGAGGCAGAGAGAGAAGGAATACCTGACTACTATGAGTAAATTTATCAAGATAACTCACAGAAATGAGGCAAACTAAGCCTCTCCACAACACCATTATGGTCAAGTTAGTATTCGGGCAAGGCAACATCAGCAATAAAGCTTCTTTGCGGATTTCATTGTATCACGTCATAAACAAACCAAACCTCGCAGCTAACTTTGCCCTACTAGGAAAAGAAAGTTACGAAGATGATTCTACCAAACTTCTGCAACAAGATCGCCACTGCGCTCGATTCAATGGCATATCGCTAAGGGTTTCTAACCAAGAACTATGATGCGCACGAAGACCCCATCCTGACTGACGAGGGGGTCCTATACTACCCAATTTGGATGTGAGTGACTTCAACTGTTTCTGTCATGTTAAAATCTGCCCACCGTGTTTCTTACGCCAATCTGGTGCTGGTGAGAGAACAGAGCTCTACTGGGCTATCAAATTGAGGGCGTTCGCAAAACGTGACTGAGCTAAAGAAGTTGAAATATACAACTTACAAATATTTGCAACCATACCGATGACTTATTAATTTATAAAAATTGTTTTTGTCTAACAAAAATTATAAAAAGTAAGCGCGGCGCCTCCACGAATTGTTGTCATTTTCATCGAATCCTAACAAAAATATTAATTAACAGACCAGTGTATTTGTATTCTTAGTGAGTAAGGTCTTCATAGACATCTTTTGATGTCTGTCCTTCCAACGCATATGGCTGCTTTGCCCGAGGGCTAACATTTCACCGAAAATTATAACAACGAAGCTGCAAACATCTTATTTTGTTTCTATGCGAAAATTTCTACATTGCAAAATGGATATTGGTTTGTTTGTTTTTCCACACATTTAATGAGAGAGAAAATAAATTAACGAAGAATAATACATTAGCATCGTAGGAATGCATTATACACAGTAAAACATCAAGTAAGAATATTTGTGCAGTTTCTTCAAATAGTCTTCAACGATTTCGATTAAATTACAGATTTTCGTTTGGTCGTCCTTTAGCCGACACAAACTTACAACATGCTGTCTGTCTTGTAGCTGCATCTCTTCTAATTTATTGTGGAGTTATTCTATGTAAACCAGTACCTATGCTGCCCAGTTTTTATAAACAAGAGGCAAGTCTAAGTTCAATTACAGAAATCTATTAAGAAATTATAGTACGATTATTAAACGTTCGCGCTAATCATATTTATTCTTGGCTGTGGAGTAATAATATATATCAAATTATGTCATTGCTATTGCTTACCAAATAAAAAGTTAGTTTAAATGGATAAGAAATATAGGTTAGTACCATGTACCTTTTCGGTACTATAATGTTGGTATCGGTTACTAACACAATAGCCAGTGTTAGTATCCTTTACAGACTCGGTATATATATATATATATATATATATATATATATATATATATATATATATTGTTGTGTGAGTTACCGTTGCATTTGCATTGTCGAGACTTTATATAATGTTAGCTTCATTATTGCACGTTTACACATTCGTCTAGAAGGTCATATCATCCTATTATCCCACATTCCTCACCCAAATATATAGTGGTTAAAGGACGTAATACCGGCTCCTACTGGTGAGTCGCCAGTAAGCACGAAACGAATGTGCATGAGATTGTACTTTCCGTTCTTGCTGCCTTTGGTTTATCCTTCTGGTCGCAACTGAACTAATTTGTTACTAGGTTCGCAAAACCTAATACACACTTGCATATATATTAGATCTTCGCAACAAACAGTATTTAACTGTTATATATTGAATTAAATGATGTCATGCTTACCGCGAAATGTGATAACTGATATCGATAAAGGCCAGACTGTATGGATTTACTGGAGTAACAGGTGTTCAAAAATTTTTGTAATTCTCAATTTCGGTGAACTATAGCATAAATTCATATCCATCAGGTTGGTACGGTGTTCCGACTCGGAAAGCATAATATTAGTACCATTTACCATTTAGGTACAATAATGTTGGTATCGGTTACTAACACAATATCCATAGTGTTAGTATTCTTTACAGACTCGGTATATATATTATATAGTGTGAGTTAGCGTTGAAGTCGCATTGTCGTAGACTTTATATGATGTTAGCTTCACTATTGCAGGTTTACACATTCGTCTAGGAGATTGTACCGTCCTATTATTCCACATTCTTCAACCAAATATATAGTGGTTAAAGGGCGTAATACCGGCTCCTATTGTTGAGTCGCCAGTAAGCACGAAACGAATGTGAATGAGATTATAGTTTCCGTTCATGCTGTCTTTGGTTTATACTTCTGGTCACAACTGAACTAATTTATTACTAGGTTCGCAACACCTAACACATATTCAAAAAAATATCTTAAATAACCGAGCATATAACACTATAACGGATCTTTATACACTGAGATTGATAAACATTAATAATCACAGTTTCGTGTTTATTCTGACCTAACCCGACGAAATATATAATAGCTATATATTATTTTCCTAGTAGGCATTAAATATTTCTAATTTTGTATCTGTTATTTCGAACGTAGTAATAATTTTGTTCAAGCATGACCAGAAGGTGTATACAAAGTTAATATGTACAAAAGGTATTATCTCAAGTACAAATGCGCTTCCGACTTTCCAGTGAACAATCAGTAAGAACAGACTCTATGCTGAAATCAAACCATATGTTTAGTCAAGTAATTTGCGACACTTGGGCAAGTGTTCTATTGGTTCTTGAATGGCATACTGACTGCAATCATATTCACTGGACATGAGACGAGGTTTTGTTGGATTACTTCCCTCAATCAAATTTTTCTCTAAATAAATGCATATATTGCTGACTTAGATCATTTAATTTGATACCATGAATAAGTTTTATATATATATTTTTTTATTAATTACTTATTAAGTTAATAAATAAAATTTGATCAACCCATCGCTTAGAAATTAATTAACATGATAGGCGTTATTTTGCTCAGTTGCATTGATACAATCCTTTTAGTTTAATTTGAAGTTTCACCATTATTTATGTATTAGTAATGTGAATTGAAAAATACTTTTTGCATTCTATCATAATTTTATTGTTAGCCCGTTATATTATAAGGTAATGAAACAATACACCAAGTAGTTTTCAATTAATATTACTTCAATTCGGATAATATAGCAAAAAATATAAAAATATTACAATATAAAATAAGCATGTGGCTAAAGACAAATATTTCTATTCTTCTATATATATATATATATATATATATATATATATTATATATATATATATATATATATATATATATATCTGCTTCGAAGTCTGTCACGCAGACCACTGAGCCAGTCTGACCTAGGATACAAACAATTTTCAGTTTATATTTAGCTACAAATAAGGACAGTGGCATTTACCGAAATCAGCATAAAGGAAAGGTATTATTTCATGTTCACATTCATTTTGTACTTATTGGCGAATGATAAGTACGAGCTGGTACTACGCCATATAGGCATTATATATTCGGACAAGTAATGCGGGACAGTATAATCTCCCACGAGAATCTGTATATAAGCAGTGGTGGATTTTACTTCATATAAAGTCTTCGAAAATGCGACTTCAAAGCCAAGTCTATATAATATATATATATATATATATATATATATATATATATATATATATATATATACCTAGCCTGTAAAGGGTACAATAAATTTCAAGGTATGAAAAATTTCACCAAAATTTAGAACTAAAACTACTTCTGAACATCTTTTAGTCCATCAAATCTGAATTTGAGCAATAAAAGTTATCATTTTTCGCGGAACACATAACATCATTCAATTCCATATATAAAAGATAGATATTGTTTTTTGCGGAGAGCTAATATATATGTTATTATGTATTACATGTTGCGTGCCATGTAAAAAATTAGTTCAAATATGATCCTAAGGATAAACCAAAGTCATTATGAACGGAAAGTATATTCTCACGTTCACATTCGTTTCGTGCTTACTGACGACTCATTATTAGGACCAACTATTAAGCCGTATACCCACTATATATTTGGGTGAGTAACGTAGGTAAAATTGGTGGTACTATCTCTTATACGAATGGGTATTTAAGCAGTAATTGAGTTAACTTCTTCGACAATCTTCGACAATGCGTCTTCAAAGCTAACTCAAAACATATACACCGAGCCTGTATGGAGAACTAAAACTACGATTTCTGAATCGGTTCATGATACCAACACTATGGACTTCAATATCTGTTAAATTTCACCAAAATTTTGAATTAAAACTCTTTCCGAACTCTCGGTACGCAGCAAGTCCAAACTTTCTGATCTTAAACGAAATAAATTATCACATTTGGCCGTAATATGCTTGTTTATGTTTAGGTTAAATTATGCATGATTTATTCGAAATTTTAAAAAAAATTTTTTAGCAGTATAATAGTTTAATTTAATTTCTCCTCGTATGTTCAATAAGAAATATTGCAACCTAGCTGTCTGAAGCAAAAATAAATCTTATATATCATAATATAACACAGTTAGTCCAAAAATGTAACAGGTCCCAGGCGAGATTCGTTGAAAATTTGTCTATCATGAATTTAAATGTAACTAACCTAGGAAATGTTAATATTTCCTCTGTGTATAGTGCATGATTTTATGTTTATTTATGTAAATCGTGAATATGTTTATGTACTGTTGCTCTATCAACGCTAAACCTTTATGGTACAAAAATTGATACATTTTCTGCTGGTAACTGTCTTATGAATCGCACTTTGTTTATGCTGAAGATTTTCACGTAACACAACATGAAATTGTGTTGATGACGTTATAAAACGAGAAGCTAGAAAAGCGTTATAATTAAACAAGGCCATGCATAGGGCCGATATCATTTTCATCGGTGAAAACACATGAAGTAGTTAAACACCGGAACATAGATGGCTGACTTGAAGTTGAGAAAGCCGTTTTGCGTCACCTGATGTCTTGCTCATAGCGGAGTCGATTGATAGACGACTTGTCAATCGATCTTTGTTGGGCTGAATATCCGCACACTTAATTTAGTTGTCGTACAGATTGGTGGAAATGAGTGAATTATCATAAAGTGATGAATTTGAAATTTACTCTTTGTAGTGAACCAGATTGTTATGTTAAACATCGGTGGTAAAACGATGCAACGAGTTTTGTCAAACTGGTAGATCAGCTTAACAACGTAAAGTATCGTAATTGATGTGAGTACCTAGTCATTGCAATAATATGCACGACGCGCTTATCGGATGCGTGTGACTTTACCAACCTGCCAGCCGACAGCATTTTAACAATATTTTAATTCTATTGGTAGATAGCATGGTATCTTAAGAGAATCCCTACATCAGCCTTATTTCATAATATAGAAGAAACCCTCCTAATCACGAGACGTTTTGTTAATGTTGAATGGCAGAGATTAAATTGAGCAAAGCAACTGGCTTATTATCTGTCAATGTATTTAAAAAATATATACTGTAACTTGAAGGAGTTTCCGTGTTTCGCACCTGGATTAATTGAAATTACCTGATCTGCGTTTTGACTAACGCAGCTTTCATTGTTCCAGTAATTTTCTTTTAGCAAGATATTTCGGCCCATCTTACCGTAGGCCTTCATCAGTTGCATCTCACGAAACAAATGAAGCAAGTGTTTTATTTCCTCTAGTCATAATATTTATATACCTCAGACTGACCTTTCATTAGATATCTAATGAATATCTAATGAAAGGTCAGTCTGAGGTATATAAATATACTGTAACTTGTTGATGCTAGGCTGTAGCATAAGTGTTCACTGCTTTATTTACGACAGTAGTTTCATGATGGTTAACGTACATTTAATTATTTGAATCCACTCATTCTCATTCAGATATGCAAGAAATTAGCATTTTTATAATTATTATTAACAAATTTGGATCCACTTTAATTTGAATCATAATTGTTTTCTGCTTGATCTGATTGTATTTTGTACAACGCACAAAACGTTTTTGGGCAATGAGCTGTGTTAAATGTATTCTCCATTCGTGTGGAATGAGTTCTGCTATGACTCTGCACGCTTCTTAGCTCAGTATTTTAATTAAATTGCGTTTTTCTAGATTTTGACATTTAAAATAAATGTGATACATTTCAACATAAAGGAAGTTATTCTTCTTTTAATCTAACTTTCAATCGTTTAAGGCTACATGGGTTGCCTAATTAAATATTCAAAACGAAACGCAGAAGATTGTACAAGCGACAAACACTTACTAGAAGTAAATGAACAGATTATGTCATTATGTTTTGAAATAACATATCCATGAGCGACATCGAAGATAAAAAGCCCAAGCAATTCTACTTTTAAATGTCATGGTCTTATCGATTAAAAATTTCTTCGGTTATAAAAATAAATCGATTGTCCATGCTTACAGTTTTGCCTCTAGTGTTTAAGCGACAATAGCGAAGTTTGGGCGTTGATAACCCTTATTATGATAGGAAATACACTTTCCATAAAATGTTGTTAGGCTTGCGACTTATCTTTACCGAAACATGTCAAATAAAAAATAAACGGCTACCTATCTGACTAAGCTTTGATGGAAACCCACACACCGGGCAAACGGTGCATAGTTTCATAGTATTATAGGAAAGAGGCGGACATAAATATGTCTCGCTAAGGCAGCCCATGCAATCTATTTGCTCTGCTTGAATTTTGTTCATTTTTTTAATTTACTAAATCAAAGTCAGGATCGGCATCGAGATTTCACTGCATGTCCAACCGTTACTTATTCATAACGCTTATCCCTAGAGGTATAAAATAAGTACACATCACTCTATTTTAAGGGTATATCAGCTCTAACTTCGCAGTAGCTTGATTTTAATAAGTAAACTTGGCCAAGTGAAATTGTTATTATAAAGGGGATTGCATAAATATGTCAAGAGAAGTTTAAACAAATTTCTATATTTATTACAAAATAATTATTATATTTATAAATGCAGCAGCAGAGATGGCGTGTTGGATAAGCAACAGGCTTCGAAGCCGATGTTCCTCGTGTAGCACCCCGCTCGCGTCAAATTCCGGCAAGTATTTGATGAGTTCTAAATAACTATGAAGGCGGTCTACTTTAGGTTAAAAGCAGAGATCACGCAACAATCTGCATCAAACGTTATTTAAAATTGGAATTGTTCCTCTGGACAATCATATCAAGGCAAATGCAGTAGAAGATTGAATTCGCGCTTTTCGGAGCACATACTAATCTGGTTGTTTCAGAATAAGATTGGTGATGCACTTATGTCTATAACAAAACATGTTGCGTCCTGTAAAGGTTACGACATGCCAACAAATAGGTTTTCAATTGTAATAACATCAATGTGTGTTTGTACGATTCTCTATTTGGAAGTTACTTCAATAAATCAAAGTTAACCAGAGGATTAACACAAAAAATTGTTTTTGCCCCATGTGAAATTGAGTTTAGTCACATTTCTTCTTTCTCACTATATTGGACTAATAAATATAGCTTTAGGTAATTTGAACGTGGACCGTTCTTTTATTTAAACAAAACTTCTTTTTTGTATTATTTTTTTCAAACCAGTAGTAAAGGCAAATGAAAAGCGAAAACACTAATCTATAAAATTAGTGCATTTTTAAAATTTATATTGGCTAATAGACGTTTTTCCTTTTTAAAGAGTAAAAGCAGAGAGTCAACGGCAAATAAAAAAGATAACAATTCAAGTTTAGCGCTATCATTCATTTACTATATTTTTTAAGTTATTATAATTATATTTGGTAAGAGTAAGCAAAGGTCAACTAGTAGTAGGTCGAAGTAAGGTTCAATTTTACTTTATTAAACATAGCGAAATACGTTTTATTCACGATACCTGCCTTTTTGTGTAAAAATCAAGAAGTGGACCGATCGGAACGAACAACCAACAGCATTACGAACATTTTTTATGTGGAAAATTATGCCATTTATCAACGTATCACAACAAAAACCAACAAATTTCCTGTGCCAACTTCAAAAGCCACTAAATAAATGTTCAATTAGTACACAGCCAAATCGGACTTCCCACTAAACTAGTATCAACAAACAGCAAACAATAATGGAAACAAATCCACGTAAAAGCAGCTGCACGGGGAAAATCACTACATTCATTAGCAACACGTTGAATTTTACAACCAGCTGAGCAATTAAGGCTGCAAACTACAGACCCAGTGATGTTGTCGGTTGGACACAACAAACCTTACGGACTTCGTTAAATGATGACCAATATATGATAAATTGGCTTTGTACTTGCAAAAACCTGATCAAAATTCAATCCATCGACAAAAGTGTATCATTTGTTATTGCTGCAAGAATGACCCCTCCTCGCACGTAGAATTGCGCTCACTTGTCGTTGCTTAATTAACCATAAACGTATGCACAATTACTGCAAATAAATACAATTAAAGTTATAGAAGCAAACTGATTTTCAACTAATCAATCAAATGAAACTCCATATATATATATATATATATATATATATATATATATATATATATATATATATATATATATATATATATATATATATAGTTACTATTAGGACCAATCAAATTAATAATAAAGTGGATACTGGTCATTTATCTTGAGAATACTAAACCTTACTTTACAATCTTTCAACTATAGACATGGAGAGCTTTCATTTTATTCTACGGGTGGCAATTGGTATGACTCGGTTTAAATTCTATTTCTTGTTTGGGCTTATTAGTTATTTACATTCGTATGTGTAATCAGGCAAAACAAGAAATAGAAATAGATTTGTGTCAGACCAGTTGCTACCAACATAATCAATCGGAAGCTGAGGCAGTTTAAAAATGAAAGATTATAAAATGAAGTTTAGTTGTCTCGAAATAAATGGCTATTATCCACTTTGTTATTAATGTGTGTTTTCTTCCCAATAATAAATTTACTTTGTAATATTCAAAAACCATGTGCATAATTAAGAAAAAAATATAAAAATATATATCTGAAGGCATTTTAATACAATTCGAAATTTCAGGGCTCAAAATTAGGTTTAAAAACATCAGTCAAACATTTCTTACTTGCTTTTTTATTAAGATGTAATAGCTCCCTTTGTTCGAAAAGTATACTCTCAACAGCGTTGCATTTATAGACTTCTGATTAATGGGCAACAAAATCTCAAGGGATTGTTTAGTTGAAATATTATATTCCCATCGTCTATCGCGTAACTGTCTGCAAACAAACATTTAATGACTAGACGCTCATGTGATCGCTGGAAATGAATTTGAATTGTATATTTTTTAATTTGATCCAATGCACAAAGCAATTGGAAACCTGTGATTTTAAAGCGAAAAGTATAATTCTGTTGGTATTAATGTGATTTTAGTTATTCAATCACGCTGTGTATGGATCGTGCAACCAATTACTACTGGTACGGTTTCCGATAAGTAAAGGGGGTCCGGAGAACATCATTTTGATTGCTGGTGGACAGAGGGCCATCCGGGCGGACTCTTTGTTTGCACTCTTTATTATACCAACGATCAACATCTACTCTGGTCAGGCGGACTATAGTTAACATGCAGCTACAGCTGTGAGTTCGCCACCTCGCCCAGATCACCCACTGCCAACAGAGCGAGGAAAAATGATTTACATGCAAGACATCATTATGTATCGGTTTGGTTTTAAAATAAATCAAATCAGATTTTAATTTAACAAATTAAAACACAATGACAATTTTAATTTCATTAAATGCCGTAAACAATATTTAATTTTAAATGGAAAATAAAAAATGGTAAATTCTGCATGTTCACATATAGGATATTTAATTATCGATCGACGATAACTTTGATTTATAAAGCATATCAATGATGGACGATGAATGATAAAAGGTCTATTAGTCAACGATGCCCAAAATATTAAATTTAAAATAGACGAAACTGCGAAATATTGTTTTCATATCGTTCGAATTCATAGAAATACAAAAAGGAATGATGAAGGTGCTATGTGCAATAAATAAAAATCGCTGTTCTTTTCGAAATAAAATTTTCATAAGATGAGTGACTCTGCAAGCCAAGCTATCCTGGTGTGGTCGCCATTGTAATGCGTGTGATTTGAAGTGGTGTTGCGTATTTCCAGGTTTACAGCCACCTGGAGGAAAGACTGGCAAAAACACATTTTATGACTTCGATGACACAGGAAACGGTTTGCATGATGAAAAAATTTGTTCCGGGGTTCACATATAATCGCGGCAATTCTGACTACCACTTACGAATGCCCATTATTGCTAAAACCGATACAGTAAATGATTAGTGTTTACTATATCACGCAAAGTTTAGTTTATACCAACTACAAATAAATATGCGTCGTTTTAAACATGCATGAAAAATGTATTAATGTCTAAACTGTTTGTTCTATATTCACGAGATTGATCCAATGCGTTCAGTTTAATTAATCAATATCATTTATTGTGAGAACACTAGTCAATACTACAATTTGCCCGCAATTAAAAGCACCATAGTTTTGCAAAATTTGAAATACATCTGAAATTGAAAGACTCAGTAAGCAGAGAAGTTCATAAAATTGATAATCCCTTCAAAGATGAAATCAGAATTTAGAAATGAAATATCGTTATAAATTACCCAACAATAGCATAACTATAATTTTTTTCTATGTATAGCCTATGCGTTTTACGTAATTTAGTACTTGTGTAATTTCCTAATATGAAAGTCATTTGTGACAAAAATACACTAATATATTTATGAATATGGGCTTGGTATTTTAACTTTAACAATATATATATATATATACATATATATAAAACCATGTTTTAAAAAATTGTCCACTGGACGTACCGCCAAAATAACAATCATAAACAACATCTAATAAAGTTTGTAGATGAGGATTTTAGTTTTTTAAATAAGCGCATACTTTTTCGCATAGCTTGATTTTGGATATAAAAGATGAATGTAAAATGTCCTCCGTCCAAATACATTTCCAAATTTGGTCTGTCATGGCAAAAACGTAGAATATCAACTTTAAGGTATAGTTTCGTTACACGGTGAAAATTTGCGATAACATTGAAATAATAACGGGTTATATCTGTAGGGTATAATTAATTAATGCGAGTGCGAAAATTAACTGAGTTAGACGAGAAATTGAATTGAACGATTTCGCATGAATAAGAGATGCTTTGTTCGAGAGGCATAAAAAATTTTCAATAGATAATCTGAAAGAAAGCATTGAATCGATTGTAAAAATTAGTTGCGAGAATTAGAGGTGAATGGCAGGAAATTTTGACATAAACCAATTGATCATGTCTATGAAGAAGAAAGAAATTGATTAAAAAAGAGAATTTTTATAATTTTTTAAAAGGTCTAACTGTAAAATAGCCAAAGAAGTAAATGTTGGATAATATCAGTTTTCGGGTTTTACCTTTTTTGAATTCACAGGACAATAATTCCAATTTTTCCGCATTAGTACTCCTCTTAAGTTTATTCAGTAAAACTAATATAATTAAGCTAAACTACTCTGAAAATTTCGAGCTCATATTTTACCATAAATTACTCGTTTACTAAGAAGAAGTATGTTTGCAGTCTTTTACGGTAGTTCCATATTAACAGCCGAAGTTTCGGTACGAGGATTTACCTGCCTTAATTTTAACAATAAGCCACAGTAAAAATTCGGATCGTTATGCGTAAGAATATACGTTCGGATAAAAATAATACAGAGTTTCACAAGGACAAATTCCCTAAAAATTATTTATTTTGGAAAACATTTCTAAAATGCATATGAAACTAAATGTTTACTATTGGTGAACGATGTAATACGCTTTTGGATAGTATTTTTTAAATGCAAATCTAAGATGTGCATTTTGTTATTGCAAATGCTATTAATAGGATAATTTAAAAACGTAAAAAAAGATAACAATTCTTTGACTTTATCAATAAATCAGAATAAAAGTTAAATATCATCTTTGTTACCATAACATTCTTAAAAGGAAATTTTAATTGCCATCAATGTTATATGCTATCCATGATTTAGTTTAAAGCATAACGAAAACTGCATTATCTTGGAACAAAAATTATTTGATTCTGTTCTTAATAAGTTGATCTTACTTATTCCTATGATTAAAACTATATATATTTGCGACTTTTTTAAATTTATTTCCGGAACATTGTTAGAAATGACGTGCATATAGTGGTTGTAAGAATGGAAAAAATGATATTCCACAGACTTGATTAATTATTTTCTGTTCTGCAGTTTTATATTATCCAAAGATCAAAAGTTATTTTAACACATTCAATCTCGATAAAAATTACGAAATTAAACATGTAAAAATGTTCGATTCAACAAAAGAATTGGTGGTCATATAATTTTAGGCTCGCGATCATTTTTATACAGGCCGTGGCATAATCAATGTTGATAAAATGGCAAGTAACGTTTCAACGTAAAGTTGAGCAATATAGCTGATATATTTCACATTCTATTACAATTTCAATTTTAACAAATTTTCCACATTTTGCTTTATAAAGAGCAGAAGGTTTATTTTATAATTTAAAGAATTCTTTCATAATGGCCTCCTTTAAAGGTGATCTTCGTAACGTAATATTTCCCTGTGTTCATATGAGCATGCAAGTCACTAATTTCGCCAAGAAAAAAACCATTATACCTGATTACTTCATTTTAGGAACTTTTATTGACTCATTGGAGATTTAAAGTAGTAATCTTTGTGCACGCTTCCTAACTTAACGAAGCAGACTTAAAAAAGGTTTTTTTTTAAACGATTTGTCTGCTTTTTACTGATGCTGCAATAGAAAATTATCTTTATAAAATTTTCTTCTTCTCGTTTTTTTATAGTAAATAGCCCAGCGGTCTCCACATTATAGTTTGCAAAAAATGAGCAATGCATCACCTTTATACTTTGAATCAAGTTTGAAAGTTGGATAACGACACTAATCCCATTTTATTAATCCAATCGCACAAGATAGAAAAACTATCGTCAAAAGATCACTGCATCACGATGATTCAGACATTTTTTCATAACTTAATGTAGGATCTGCTGCATAAATGAATTTTCTCCGATTATCTTAGCCCCTTAGCCAATTTTACAGGCTGTATTACGTCTACGTTATTGATATCACTAAATTTTATTAAAATTCTTCTGTGATTTATTGTCCAAAACCAAATTTGGTTAAAGCAGCCTCAAACTCGGCCGGAATATTTCAGTCACTGGTTACACATGATCTTGGTTTCCCAGCTAACTTTAAGGATGCATATGTGGTCACATCTACAAAACAAGCTTGTGTCTTATTCCCATTCAGAATGTCTGATCCATGGCCTAAATCCTGTTTTTCTTGCAGCAACTGCATCAATTTAATTGCCTCAAGAATGTTGAATTCATGAACTTAGAATCACATACGAATAGACGTCCTTTTGTTCGCTGCAAATGTTAATCTAACTCACATCTTCTTTGCAAATTGCCTGCCCAACTCTTCGTATATGGTTGAACATATGTGGCAAAGAATGCATGTGAAAATCAAAATTATTTCTAACTTACTTTTGCCCATTTTCGGCCAATTTTAAGCCATCACATTTCTGACACTATGCGCTTTGAAATGGTATCATAAATTTGTTTATATCTCCGATCTGATTTTCCATCATATAATGCATGACTTGTACTAAATCTATTTCATTCAGCCATGGTTTATTACATTTTTTCTTCCGTCATACACGTGAAAGACAGCATGCTTATTGACTCAGCCTGACTACCGATTATTCTTACTGCTCCGTTAGTAGAATTCTCTGAAATACAAAGCTTATAAACTTGTTATTCTTCCTTGTTGTCCACATTTTTATGGCAAGAAGTATAACGCATAGCAAATAAATTTCATAACAAATGTGTAACGTCAACTGTACGGACTTGATGAAAACTTATATTTCAGTACATAAAAATGAGATATTTCGAAGGTTGTATTTGCTCAAATGCCGTAGACGGAGAACATTTGAAGCACTTTGCTATTGATGATTTAAATCAAAATAATAAAAACCCAATTTTGGGCCGTATATAACAAATATCATTATGAAAAATATAAACCGTAGCAGGTTCCGTATTTCAATTTTCTTGATACCATCAAATTCGAATTCCGATTAACGAATAAAGAGAAGTAACGTAATTGTGCAAAACACAATCTGTTACCCGAAGTGCGGTTGACATAAATTACTGAAAATTAAAATGAAAATCAAGTACAAACACCGTTGATGACAGATAAGATTTGAATTGAATCTCAATAAGAACTTTACAAGGTTATACAAAAGTTTTAAAAGACTTTACCTCATAAATTTATTCTTACACCCATCTATAGAAGTTAAAATGAATTTATTTAGTCTTCTCGGTAAGTTAAATTAAAGACTCGTTATATCATATAAAGTTACACAACTGCTGCATCCTATGGAAAATTTAACCAAGCTAGTGAGTAGATCGTCCAAACCATTATTATGTGATTAAATTTTATTCAAAAAACCTGTAGCCTACGACTATACCCATATTTTTCTAAATAAATAAAATGAGTATAAAATACATTATCAAATCCCTTGGAATTGTATATATTTTTTCTCTTAAAAATGATTAAAATGAAGTTCTAATTATTGCATGTAGAATAGCTATTCAATTTTTCATATAAAATATCATTTATTACAATTAAGTTTAGATCTGGCAAAAAAGGTCTGTATATCAATGTTCACCTAGCTTCTTTTTTTCTTCTTAATTATTACTTTAAGGCAATGTTCTTATTTAAATAAATTCAACGTTCATGATTATGGAACTCAGCACTTTTTATATGGAAAACTATTATGGGTACCAGTGGGTAAATTCCTTTTCAGTGTTTCTAGATGGTCTATCAAACATTCCAGATGAAGATTTTTAGATTACATCTTAAGGGATATTCAAAACGTGGTCTAAAGAACTCCTTGTTTTCACTTTGGAATTAAACTATTATTTCCTGTCTAAAAAAAGATTATTTAATATCTTCAATTAAGCACAAACAGTTAAAATAAATAAAAGGTTTTCATAGCTCACTAGATTTATTTAGATCGTCAACATATTTTGTGCAAATTTGTGTAATTTATCGCCAAAAAACGAGCTCATTCACGTCTCTACATTTTCATAGAGAATATGAAGAAGAACGTTAATGAATTTCAGATAAAGCAGGTTTCTTCATTGTTCAAGACCTGCTTTTCCTTTCTGGATATTACATATCTACATATATCTACATATCTATATATCTAAGATATAATTTTTAATATCTATTTATATCCAGTATCTACGAAAATTATATATAATTAACGAAAAGATTTTTTCAGAATCATTTCAGCGAATTTAAAATGGTTTTTTTACGCTTTATTTTTAAACATTATATTATTTTTATCGCTAGCAATATCCTAAACAGATATTAAAAATTCGATCATCTAATAATAAGTCATTCTGCTCGAACTAATGCAATCCTAATAGCAGCTAATTTCATGAATTAGCGAGCTGAATGTTTTAATAGGACTTTTCTCTTTATTTTATAATAATTTAATGAATAACTAATATATTATTCTTCAACTTGAGATTGATTATTGTGTTTACACGCATAAATACATTATATATGAGAATCAATCATATTTTTATTCGCCATTTATAAAAATTGGATTTTTCAATATTTAAGTCTTTTAAAAGATTTCTTTAAATCAAGTTTGCAAGCTTTAAGTAAACACCAATCGAATTTTATTTAACCAGCCCTCGAAAAACATAACAAAACTACCGCCAGCCGCAACGCACTGACGCGTTTCGACTTTTTATGATCATCATCAGAGTACGACGACAAACTGACTATCGAGGATCAAACCGCATTGAATATTTATGGAAATAAAAGTTATATATGCCGCTCTCACCTCTGGCAGTCTCGTATACATTGAACTTGACTGGAAATGTTGGATGCACAATATCTATGCGGTCACGAAAATAAACTGTTTGCAGCTTTCGCCACACACACATATATATTTTAACAATAATTGTGTATGTGGATAAGGTGCAAACTGCTAATGTCCGTGACTGCATAGAAATTGTGCAGCCGACATTTCCAGTCAAGTTCAATGTTTGCGAAACTGCTAGATGTAAGAGCCGCATATATAACTTTGATTTCCATATATATTCAATGCGGTTTGATCCTCGATAGTCAATTTTGCCGTCGTACTCTGATAGTGATCATGGAAGGCCGAAACGCGTCAGTGCGTTCCGGCTGACGGTAGTTTTGTTATGTTGTTCGACGACTGGTTAAATACAATGGGATTGTTTTTTACTTCAAGCTCGCAAACTTGATTCAAAGATTCGTTACCACCACCCGCGTAATAAATTATTGTTAAATTTTAAAAGATTTTTAAATTTAAGCATAAAATGCCTTAGTCAGATTATTCTGAATATATTTATCTAAATATGAACGAGAGCCCATGCTCTGATTTATAACAATGGCATTGTAAAATATTTCCATGGGTTTACTTATGTTTATGTGATGATAATGTTAACGCGCTTAGTTACGTATTTTGCTTTGTGTGGATACACATAAAAATATGAATTTACCCCATGCTTCTATCCCACACTTCTTGACTAATTATTAAGTCAATTTTGGACGTAATGCCGTCTCCTAGTGATGAGTCGCCAGAAAGTATGAAAGGCATGTGTACTGAATTGATTGGTTACTAGGTAAGCAATACCTAATACATATTGTCATATATTTCCGTTATCCAGTAAGATTAATATACAGCGTTCGTTTGTTATTAATTTTTAATTCGTCTAGATAATTTCCTAGTTAAGCACAAATGCTTAATCAAATTGCATTACATAAAATTATGGTGATAATACTTTTATCCTGGCCAAGGTTTCTTGAAATAGATTGACCAGCGATAATTAATAATGCTAACTTCATTAAACATGTTATTTAAAGTTAAACTGCATTATAAATTCAAGGTTTATTTAACCGTAATGATATTAAAGTCTGTGCTGCTAATCATAATATCTTATTTCAGGAGTTAAATCTAAGGACGGTACTAAGTTTACCATTTAAATTGGCAAATCCCTTATATTTTTGTTTAACTGTAAAGAATCTCTTTAATCAAGGTTGCGATCATGATATAAACACCTGACCCATTATGTACATACATTTTTCTGTATAAACTAAGCATTGCGTAGTGTAGAAAAGGCAATTTATCGGGTAGACCGGTTTCGTCTGTATAAAGGACTCATCACGTACTATGCAGTATTTCCCACTGTGAAGAATTTGAATCGAAGTCCAATTAATTCTATACGTGGTTAATGATTTTGAGGTCACCTACGGTTGGAAGAAAATAATAATAACAAAGTCGATTTACTCCTTCACAGGTGTTTCTATTGTAATTAAGCTGAAACAGAAGCTTTAATTATTGCCTGAGCAAATATAAATATATTTAACGAAATCAAGTACTCTGACACTTAGGCAATAATAGATGTCAATGATATTGCAGAGTAAATGACAATTAGGGACTGGACTAATTAATTGGAGTTAGAGCATGACTAGATGCTCATTTGAAAGTCGACGCCGGAGGATGTTCATTATACACGCTTTATTTAAAACTACGCAAATTTGTTTTTAGAGTAATATTCTGTTGGTGCTGATACAGCTTTCCTACTCCCAAAAATAGGACTACTTTACGAGACCTTTTTCATTCATATGAAAAACTTTTCGGTAAATATAAGAATTTCTTAAGACGAAGCTTCATACCAGAATCATTTTAATCAGATTCACGAACATCATCTCACACGCCATTGAACCCACAATATGCATTCAGTTATTATCTATACACATTTTATGAATCTGCACTTTAAATTGATCCTTATGTGCACCGCTTTTGCCAAAGCACGCAAAGTAAACACTAGCGACCTCTCTTTATGCAACATACCCCCGGACACCTGTTTTGTTTATTGATTTAAAACATTGCGGTAGGTTATGAATTGTCAGTAAAAAATATACATTGCATAGATGGCAAATACAAGTCAATGACATAGTTAATAGTCTTATGATAAAACTCGCAATTGCATAAAACTCGTGCCTTCTGATTTGCAGACCGTTTAAATACTGTTTGTCGCGAAGAACTTATACATATGCAAGTGTGTATTAGGTGTTGCGAACCTAGTAACAAATTAGATCAGTTGTGACCAGAAGGATAAACCAAAGACAACATGAACGGAAAGTATAATCTCATGCACATTCGCTTCGTGCTTACTGGCGACTCATCAGAAGGAGCCGGTATTACGTCCTTTAACCACTATATATTTGGATGAGGAATGTGGGACAATAGGACGGTACAATCTCCTAGACGAATGTGTAAACCTACAATAGTGAAGCTAACATCATATAAAGTCTCGAAAATGCGACTTCCACGCTAACTCACTCTATAATATATACCAAGTCTGTAAAGGATAATAACACTATCGCTATTGTGTTAGTAACCGATACCTACATTTTAGTACCGAAAAGTTACATGTTACTAACATGATGGATGTCAGTGTGTGCTATAATTTGTCGATGAAGGCTTCGCTACTGCAGTTTTACACATTCGTCTAGGAGATTGTATCGTCCTATTATCCTACATTCCTCACCCAAATATATAGTGGTTAAAGAACGTAACAATGGCTCCTACTGATGAGTCGCCAGTAAGCACGAAACGAATGTGCATGAGATTATACTTTCCGTTCATGCTGTCTTTGGTTTATCCTTCTGGTCACAACTGAACTAATTTGTTACTAGGTTTGCAACACCTAATACATACTTGCATATATATTAGTTCTTCGCAACAAACAGTATTTAACTGTTATATATTGAATTGAATGATGTCACGCTTACCGCGAAATGTGATAACTGATATCGATCAAGGCCAGAGTGTATGGATTTACTGGAGTAACAGGTGTTCAGAAATATTTGTAATTCTCAATTTCGGTGAACTATAGCATAAATTGATATCCATTATGTTTGCACCATGTACCGACTCGGAAACCATAGTTTTAGTACCATGTACCTTTTCGGTACAATAATTCTGGTATCGGCTACTAACACAATAGCCATAGTGTTAGTATCCTTTACAGACTTGGTGTATATATTATATAGGGAGAGTTAGCGTTGAAGTCTGATTGTGGAGACTATATAATGTTAGCTTCACTACTGCAGGTTTACACATTCGTCTTGGAGATTGTATTGACCTATTATCCTACATTCCTCACCCAAATATATAGTGGTTAAAGGACTTAATACCCGCTCCAACTGATGAGTCGCCAAGTGAGCACGAAACGAATGTGCGTGAGATTATACTTTCCGTTCATGCTGTCTTTGGTTTATCCTTCTGGTCAAAACTGAACTAATTTATTACTAGGTTCGCAAAACCTAATACATACTTGCAGAGCGTTTGTTTTATATCTATAATCATGCTTTGAATTTACCTTTCAAGTTCATAACAAATATAATCTTGGTCTTAAAAATAAAATGCATTTATATAGTTGTAAAAATGACAGTCGTTTCAGACATAATACTTTATTTTAATTTATCAAATACAAAATTTGGTGGGTGAACAACTTGCGATGGCACATAATGCATGACTTTGTAGCATGGTTCAGAATAAGTTGATTCTAGTTCAAATCATGGTGTCGCCCAATCTGGCAAATGCTAATTAGTGTCCATAAAAGAGTAAACTGATCCAGGTGATAAATTGCGTTTGATAACTTTATCCATATTTAGCTTGCATCGACTACCTGTACAATCAATGATTGTTTAAGAGGAAAGGTGTTTGTTTATAATATAATATCTAGACTGACACGTTGGGCCCTAATTTCAAAGTTGTAACCAAAAGGATGTATCTGAGATTAAGAATGACGCACAAGGTTATTTCGGATAAAACTGTAAATTGCGTGCACTGCACGAGATCGTCAACATAGCAAATTTGCTATTGATAACTTAACCAACGACTTTCGGATTCAAATCCCAGTCGCGGCAAGTCTGCCTTCTATTGATGAGTGCCGAAATTGGTCAAAACCTCTAAATTAGATGAATTGAATTAACTATCCGGTGCAATATTTAATATATATATATATATATATATATATATATCAATAATATATATTAATATATCACCAACGTGATATTCTAATTGACTGGCAACGAATGACAAGACTGAACATAAATTTGCTCGCATCCTGTTAAGACCAAACGCCCCCTCAACCAGACTCATTCGATCGGATTGGCAACAAACTTAGGCGAAAAAACATATGCTCATACGGTATTATAACTTTTGTTAACAACGACATAAATTTCAAAAAAGTATAAGCATTCAACACTGCAATCTGCACACCCTGCACTGTTTCCAAGTGGACAGAATAAAACTGAGGAACAATGCGAAACAAGAGAAAACACTCTGGAATATAACATTCGTACATGTAACAGGCAACAATGCGAAAAGTTGCTTAAAACTCAATCCATCAATACAACAATGTCCAGATCTTAGACATCTCTTTACAAAATAACGAGAAAGTCCCCTACACGCAAAAATTCACACTCGCGGACACATATGTATATACACTCACTAATCAACCCAACAAGAAATATAAATAAACCTAGTCAGTTTTCACTTACATAATCAATTAAACCCATGTGATATAAATGAAACATATTTATATATATATATATATATATATATATATATATATATATATATATATTCCTTACTTTAGTTTTTATGACAAAGACAAATTTAATTTAAGTTTGTTGTTATAAGGTCATCAAAATCTGCACAGTCAGGTTCTTGAATTCATGTTTTTATTTCTTCTTTCAGGCTCAAACAATTATTGACTGTTTAAAAAATCCTATAATTGTTAATATCCGACTAGGTTTGGATCAGCAAAGGCGGCCGTCCATCCTTTAAAAAAATAAATTTATTAATATCAACTTAAGTTTTTGATCTATGCACAGAATGGCTTTAATTACAAATTTTATTTTATCACAAAAATTTCTAAAATTTCACGCGAATATGGTAGTTTATTTGGTTCACATTATAGTAAGTTTCGAAAAACTCTAAGAGAAATTGTATCCTTCTATTTTTGCAGAGTCTAAATTCTGTACGATCCAGACTAAATATGTGCGTAATATGGTTTCTTGTGACATTATTCTACCCTGCAATAAGGGTAATTCTCACTTAGTTGTTTACCGTTAAATGCAGGCCAGATAACACTTTTTCTATGTCACGATTGTCAGAACAACAGAAGTAGCTGCAATTAGACTAACTATTCAAAGAATGTTGGATAGCCCCAAGCAAAGAAAACAGAAAATGCACTCTCTCGCAATTTTGTTGTTTTCCCTCGAGGTGCGAATAATAACTAACAGCTTAAAATTTAGCCTCACCTGTTAGTTAAACATTTGTAAAATACTTTAATGAATTAAGTTTAGCTTTGAACTAATATAATATATATAATTTTAAACAAAGGGAGCGTAATCGTTTGCTGTCTTATGTGACGATTGTGTTTCGTTTTTATGATAAGAAAAAAAAGAGTTCAAGCCAATATTTGGGTTATTCTTGGGAAAAAGATTCGAGCCCTGTTCGTGGATATTTCTGGACAGTACGTAATGGGTTACCAATGAGGAAGAAACTGGTCTATTGATGAATTGCCTTTTCCACACTGTACAATACTTAGTTTATACTGACAAATGTATGTGCATAATGGGTCAGGTGTTTATATCAAGATCGCAACCTTAATTAAAAGTAATCGTTATCACCGCCCGCGCAACTAATGTTCGTTTAATTATATAAATTTTCATTTCATTACCACTTCCCAATATAACGTGGCATCTGTTCTAAAATGACAAATTTGGAACCGTTAGTTAGAACTTTGGGGCTAAATGGATGTTATATAGGCTCTTCATAAATAAAAAACTAACCAAGAAACCTTAATTTTATATAACTTTAAGTTGTGTGTAGTGTACAGCAAGGTGGCTCAGTGGTTAGAGCACCAGATTCCGAAGCAGATGTGCCCAGGTTCGAGCTCTGTCCGCGGCAAATTCTGGACAGTACGTGATGAGTTCCCAATAAGGATGAAATCGGTCTACTGGATGAATTGCCTTTTCCACACTATACAATACTTGTTTATATTAACAAATATACGTAAATAATGGGTCAGGTGATTATATAAAAATCGCAATCTGGAATGAAAGCAAGGACAGTTAACGCAAAACTTAATTGACTGGAGGTACAACTAACCAAAATCTTGCTTTTGACAAGGAAAATTGAAGATGAAATTATTTAGCGTCAAATAAAATGTCTTAAATTGCTCGTAATCCACAATTGTGGGATGTCATTTATTCTGAGATAAAACACCACGCTCCCTGCACAGAATAGCATTTCATTCAACTTCGTATCGCAGATTTGTTTGCATAGCCCAAACTCCGTACTTCATGGACGGAAGCAGCAACAACATAAAAATTGGCAAATTTTGTTTGGAGAAAAGATTAAATTTGGGGATAGTTATGTTGAAAATACGATTAGCTAAGTAGTGATTTTTTTTATGATTTAATTACTCATGATTAATAGAGTACAAATGCGGATTATACAATTTTCAATGCAAAGGCGAAAATATATTTTTATGATAATTAAAATTAATTCATAATAAGTCGACGCTGACGGTTTTGATTTCGAGATCATTAAGTCTACCAATTAAAATAGACATTGTTGCAAATCTTAAGTAATGTATCTTTATTTTAATAATTAATGGACTTTTAGTCGCATTTTGAACGCTCCTATCCTAATAATGCCAAAAAATAATAATACTGGTGATTTCTTGGCAGCTATATGGCTTTAAAAAGTTCTGACTTGAACACAACGTTACCATGGATATATTTTTTAATTTTGCATATTTTTAGATTATGAGACCATAGCAGTCAATGGCTTAGATTCTAGAAAGTTAGGTTAAAAGGTATAATGCAGATTATATAACATGCTCATAACCAAACAGAAAAATTGCAATTGTAATTTTATGTTCTTTGAGTTGTATGAGAAGCACTTTTTTCCACTTGTTAATAAAGTGAAAGACGTTTGTAGAAAAAGTATTAAACAGGCTTGTTGAACTTTCCCCTCGTAAGTGAATTCACGCAGTAAAATTTTCTTTTGTGCATTGCTCGTTCTGAAGAACGCTTTAGTTCAGGTTAAAATTGAAAACATTTTTTTCTAGAACATTAGCATTTTGATAGACATTAAAATCTTTAACATTTCAGAATGTCTATCTTTCAATTTGGATGTATTTTAAAATAAAATGTATTATTTCTTAATAGCTATATTACGTCATTTAGGTTCAAAATTTCTTCAGAAATTAAATTATAGTAGAAAATTAATTTGGCATATCATAGCAGAAGCTTCAATTTGGGATTTCTTCTCCTCTATCAAAAGGTGCGCATGTTAGTAAACTTTAAAAAAATAATATTAAATGAAATAGATAAAATTGTAAAAGTGATTAAACTAAAATAACTTAATTATTTACAAACATGTCTTCTCTCTCACCACACTCTCTCCAATTCTTCTTGTTTTTCTTATTTAAATATTTTATATTGATCGAATTTTATAATTTAAAATAAAATTTTAATATACCTTTTTTATTTAAAAAAAATTAGTTTACTCTTTTCATTTGCGCAGGAAATGTACAAAGCATTTTCAAAATTCACTTATTTCTTAGGAAATATGAATATTTGTTTTAGCAAAATAAATTGGTCTAAATAATTATTCAAACGAGAATTTTAAAAAAATTCAAACTGTGTATTTTAGAAAAATAAATGAGTTTAAATAACTAATTATCTCGAAAATATAAAAAACACACTGCATTGTCTTTTTCAATTAATTAATTTTTTTATTATTGAGTATAGACAATTACTCAGAATAAAATAATATCACTTTGCCACCAAAAACATCAGAATTAACATTGTCAATTCAAATGTTCAAATGCTTAATTAAAATATTTTTCTGAAATTGTTTGCCGTCATTTAATCTGCTTACCTTTTTATTACTGATAGAAAATATACTCAATTTAGTTGGTTGATACAATTTTCGTATAAGCTACTCATTGGAAACTAATTCTTTATAGCCAAAGAATTTAATTGAAATTTTGACTCTTACTAAGTTGTGTCGTTTGACTTCATCCATTTAAAAGTGAATATTATTTTACGTTGATATTATTTCCCATGTATTTCTTGTAGCATTCTTCTATTTTGCTTTATTGAAGAAATTGTAAATGTTCCAATAAAAGTAATGACAGCCAGGATTACACGATTGAAAATATCACAATTTGTTAAATTAACGATATACGTGGCCACATTCTACGAAGTTAAGGAATATTTACTAAATATGGTTTAGCATAGTTAGCACCTAAATTCTCAAGCTAAACAAATACACAGCTTTCAGTTCGCAGCGTAATTTAGGTGGCATTAAATGAACGACATGTGTAGTCAAGTACGGGCTAAACAAAACAACTTTGTGTGACAGCCGAATCTTTGATTTTCCCGTTTTTATGGGTGTTGCCGAAACGCGTCAGTATGTTGGACATATGGTATTCTCGCTACATTGAGCAACAAGTAAAATAAAATAGGATTGGTTTTTAGCACAATTTTGCAAACTTCACTTAAATTGTTCGTAACACGTTTGCAATGAATGATCATGTAAAGGAAAATCTATTAAATGTGTAGCGACATCTTTTTTGTATGCATATCGTGCAAACGACTCTTCCTTTCAAGTGCAATTTGTGCGAGACTACTAGCAGATAGAGCGGAATTTCTGAATTTCCGTAGGTTATACGCATTGCAGCTTACACGATATTCGTCTTTTAGTTGTCGTTCTCTGATGGCGACTGTTTCTGGTTGTTAGGTATTGCTAATTTGTGCGATTGTTTAAATAAAATTTGATTGATGCTTATCTCAGGTTTTAAAACTTTATAGATTTTGCAAAATTGTGTTGAAAACAATGGTGAAGCATTAAAATTTGAAAATATCAGGCTTGTATGCCATTCCCTGCAAGATTTTTTTATCTTGAGCATGTTTTTGACGCTATACATTTAACATGTGAGCATTAAACAGCACGTTAGCTTGTTCATATTAATGAAACCTAGTTTGCTTTTCTGGTTAGATGATTGACTTCCTTATTGTCAGAAACGGATTTGGGCCCAAATAACTGTATGAACTTAAAAGAATGACTAGACCGTTAAGCGGACATAAATAAATCATGTTTATGAGCGACTCATTGATTTTAACTGCAGCAGAGAAATCGTTCGGTCCCAGTAATGGATGAATACTTTTTAGTATATTAAATAATAAGTTAAATTTTTGCTAAATTAGTTAGACAGTTAAGGGAACATAAATAAATCATGTTTATGAGCGACTCATTGATTTTAACTGCAGCAGAGAAATCGTTCGGTCCCAGTAATGAATGAATACGTTTTAATATATCAAAGAATAAGTTAAATTTTTGCTAAATAGGTGAAAGCGAGAAATTTAAACAAATATTTGCAGATTTTGTTGCGAATAACTGGTATAAATGCCTGTTTTTGCGCGCCTAGAAAGATGGTATTTAATATGAAACCAGGAGAAAAAGCTAAATTCAGCATGAATAAAAGGTATGATCTCATTCACGTATGTAAATCATGCTTAATAGCAACCCAACATTGTAAGCCGGTACTACACCAATAATTATTAGTCAACAGACTAAATTGGATGAAATAGATTATGCAAAATATTAGACGTATGCTCACATAAATCATATGATATTTAATTTTAAACACAAACAGTTATATAGATATACAACATTTAAACGACATTCTTGATTGCGTTCTGCTAGCACCTTATTCGCGAGTGGCAGATTAGCACTTGGATGCCAGAAAACGTTGAAGCATTTTCAATTCCAGGTGCTCGACGTGAATGACTCTTAGGTTGATGGTTTCGGACTGGTCAATTGTGGAAATGCAGTATAATGCTACATAAGTAATGCACATACGCTATGCATACGGAGCATAGAATTGGCTGTAACTTATAGGTCGGAAAATATGGTGAGTTTAACTATTGTGTAAAAAATTAACGTATTTTTAGAATTTTTGCTATTTTATTAACGTCTTCACGCCATTTAGCCGCCAAATGTCAGTCTTCAGTGTTAGATTGTGGATTGGTAGATTGCTTGTCAAAGGAAAAAATGGCAAATCTGCCTATAGACTATGTCTATATATAAGAGCAACGCAAGTAGAATGTGCTATGTATCAAAATAAAGCTACTTCAAAATGCGGTTACTGTTTAATTGGCGACTAGAAATCGCTTACAAATAAAAGCAACTTAGTCGTGTTTTTCCCCAAGTCAAGATTGTCAAGTGACATACAGGACTACATAGGTTATTTGGTGTTTACAAGTCAGAAGCAAATGTCTTTCGATTTAACTTAGGTTTGTGTGGTAAATTTCGGTTCTGTGGACAGGAATGTTCCAATTTCAAGATTTGTGCACTTAAAAATGTTCGTTTGCTCTATATTTCCTTTCAGAATAAAATTATTTAAATTTACATAATGTCAAAACACTTATTTGTGCATTGAGTGTCATATTTTGCAAAAGAATATCTGTTAAATTTTAATAGTAAGTCAGCATAATAACAAAAATTAAACAGTTTGAATAGAAACAAAATGTTTAGTATTTAACACGTTTTAATATAGTAACACATCTATGCTATTTAAATGGTATTTTTTATGAACTTTCTAATTAATTATGTACATTAAATGGACAGATTTCGCATGAATGTAGCACTTATAGTTTTATGCTCTCTGTATACGTCACTTTGCGGTGTCGTACTTCATACTGTTAAAAAAATTTTTGTCTTGAACAAATAATTAGTGAGTATGGGGCGAGGTCCGGCCTCTGAAAATGAGTCCCTAATAAGCACGAAAATATGTGCACATGAGATTACACTATTCGTTCATGCTGTCTTTGTTTTACACTTCTGGTCCTATTTGAATTATTTTTGTTAATAGAGAAGCCATAAATAATTAAAACAATTGCATATATATTGTTACTCTTCAACAAAGGGCATGTAACTATTATATATTTAGTTGGATTAATGACTACCATGAAATAAAATAATTTATATCGATCTAGACCGGAGAATATGATTTTGTTGGAGTAACGTTCGTTCAGTTAATGTTCGTGACTACATTGAAATGGTGTAACTGACATTTGCTGTCACGTCTAGAGTTCAGAGCCGCATATAGTATTTTGCTTTCCATATATATGCAATGCAGTTTGATCCTCGCTATTCAGTTTGCCGTCGTACTCTGATGATGATCATGGAAAGTCGAAACGCGTCCTTGCGTTGCGACTGGAGGTAGTTTTGATATGTTGTTGGACGACTGGTTAAGTACAATGCGATTTGTGTTTACTACCTACCCCATATAACTCAACCAAAGTGAAAGTGGGTTTAAGGCGTAATAACGGCTCCAACTGATGAGTCACCAATAAGCAAGAAACGCATGCGTACACGAGATCAATCCTTTCATTATGCTGGCCATGATATATCCTTCTGGTCCTTTTTAAACTAATTTCTTTCTAGGTAAATAATACCTGAAATTCAATGTGATATATATATATATATATATATATATATATATATATGTGTGTGTGTGTGTGTGTGTCTGTACATTAAATCTCTGCATCAAATAATAGATTACTATGAATGGAAATATTATTCGAAATATTATGCATTTTTTACAGCTGTTTCTCATATTTTTAAAAATATTCAAATTTTACAATTTTCAAACACTGACACCAAGAACAACATTTAAATATCATTAAATATCACGCGGTCAATCGGCAATTTTGTTGGCTCTGCGTTAAGGAAGTAAATAAGTGGGTTGATTTATCAGCAACTGTGCTGCATTTTCGTACAATTCTTTTTATATTCGATCATTGTTCGATTATCTTTGTCTATGTAAAAGAGGTACTGACCTTTTAGATAAAATTGAAGCAAAAATTTTTTCGTTTTCTTGTTCAACGTGGTGGTTAAAGGACTGCTAAACTCTGTTTATTTCTTTTAATCAAAAATAGTAAGACTTGAAAAATAGCTTCTATACCAATAATATATTGCGTGTTAAATATAGGAACTGGTAAAAAAATTTTATTTTCAGATGCAATCAGTGCTTAATTATCAGTGAGCATTAACAAAAATTTGTTTTCTATATTCAATTGACTTCATAAAAACCATAATCGTCCTTTTTCCTACTAACGACGTTTTCTTATTGCAATCTCTAGAAAATCATTTTAACCAGAATTTGTGCAGTTGAACAATTTTAACTAGCATGCTGTCATCTAAATCGGAGAACTAGTGTGCAACAAACATGTTAAAGATATTTGAAACAGAATAAATAAATAGGGATAATTATGCAATCAGAGGAATATCCCGAACGGGGCATCCCGCATAACAGCCACCTAGAGAATGGAAAACTATCAGTTTCAATAATTTTATGTTTAATTTTGCTTTTATTGCAAAATATCTATATCCACTAGGAACAATTAAATCCTCACTTCTCCTTACTACTAGCTATTAAATACCTGTGTTAATTTTTAAAAAACACGTTTGCAAATCTGAAAAATCTTTTAGAATTTTACTTAAACAATCGCACTGTGTAGAAACGGCACCATCAGTTACATGTCATTGCGTACTTCAAAACTCGATTGGCAAAACCAGAGTGCGATGTCAAATTGAATAACAGCGATTTAACCGCTATAATTAAACATTTTGTAAAATCGGAATTGCGCCCCACATCAATTAATGCGTGGCGTTTATTTAACTTGAAAGGAATATCAGCTTAACAACTTCTATACAACTATTGCCAGAATAGTTTGCCGCTTTCCCTGAATTCTTTTGAGTTATTCAGTTAAACAGCTATGACTTGATAAGGCGGTAACGCAAATAGTTGAACCAGTTTGGCAGACTCGATCAGTAATTATTCCTATAACTCAGAAATAGCATCACACCAAATGACGTAATTTAGCCTTATTTATTCATCATCAGATTAAATGAACTAATGTATTCTACTCAACCAATCAGTAATTAGTGGCACCCTTGTGGTGTATATAGAAGGTTGGAAAGCGCCATTACACACAACCGATGATCGTTCCACTTTGAAGTAGTTACTGGTTAAGCCAAATTTTGGCTCTGTACTCGTGAATGGTAAACGGAAATTGGTAATGGCGTTAATTTCTTGTTAATAGTGCGCTTTCTTTAATTGGAATCGTTGGCGAATTTTTTTGTCATTTATAAGATACATAGTTTTGTGACATTATCTGAGCGAATTAAGGCTGAATTAACAAGAATGTATGATTGTACTAACCAGAATCTATATTTTGCACGTGAAAGAAATTTCTCAAAATTATTTTCTAACCAAAGTTATACTTCTAACTTATCGTACAGTTTCGAAGTTAAGTTTTTCGCCTAGTCAGTTCTGCCAGTGTTTTCGGGTCAATTTACTTTCCCACTTAAACTGAACTAATTACTGGCCACAACACATATTTACAAATATATAATGTCATGAAAATAATGGCATTTCATTGATTATTTATTGTATAGATAAAATATTTGGACAACGTGTATATCGGTAAATATATGTTGTTTATACTCTGAGAACTAGAAAACGATATTTGCTCGTATACAACACAATAATATATTTTCACCATATAAATAACTATTGTAATACTTTAAATCAGGGAAAAACAGAACATGGTAGCAGATAAACAAAGAGAATTTGATTGAGCGGTAAGCTAATAAAATTCAAGAAAGCGACACTTTTATACTCGTAAATAAATTTTATTACAAGTAAAATAAATTTTTCTTGATGTATCCTGGCTATGTGAAATACAAATAACGTAACCCAAATCAAACGAAGTCGTGTGTAGAACTATAATGAGAAACATCTGGAACGTCGCACACAATCATTTCATAAATCAATATAGTTTTAATACGAAATTTTAATTAAAAATACAAAAATATAACTTTAAAATAGGTTAAAAATACAATGAAACACTAAAACTGATGCTTAAACTGTTAAACAATCCCTTAACTTTGAAAATGTTGAGGCATTCATACTGAAATATGTTATTAAACGCAATGAATTTTGTTAGTTCTCGGACGCTTCTTTGTATAAATTCCAATATCTCCAGACTGCATGTTGGTAACTTACGTTTTAATTGCACTTAGTGTTATTTCTAAAAAACATTGTTTGCAAATTAATTAAAATTTCCAATCCAGATCAAACAACCTCGTTTCCGCCTCGTGAAATAACAACATCAGTTAGTCTATTTTATTGAGAGGAACCTTCCCATGAAGAAATCCAAAAGTTTCATCAATTGCTAACCTCGTACCTGCAGACCTGCTCACAAAGCTTTTTAAATCGGTCAAAAACTTGTTTAATAATTATTCCTGCTCTTATTTTGTCCATGTTAGGTCAGTTAAAATTTTATTAAGAGCATAAATTTAACAAATAGTAAGAAGCATATATTTTATAACAGTCGAAAGCGTTCAAGCAATTAGAGTTAAGTATTTGTCATTTAAGATTAAAATTCATATTAGAGGAATATTAAATAAAAACAGCGATAGAGAAAAAGATTTATTGAATGAATAACCAGCTAGAATATACAATTATGTATTAGGTTTTGCGAACCTAGTAACAAATTAGTTCAGTTGTGACCAGAAGGATAAACCAAAGGCAGCATGAACGGAAAGTATAATCTGATGCACATTCGTTTCGTGCTTACTGGCGACTCATCAGTAGGAGCCGGTATTACGCCCTTTAACCACTATATATTTGGAAGAAGAATGTGGTTAAGGCGTAAACCGCTCCCTACTGATCCCAGACACGAACAATGATGTACTCCGTTCATGCCTACTTTATCCTTCTGGTCACAACTGAACTAATTTGTTACTAGGTTCGCAAAACCTAATACATACTTGCATATATATTAGTTCTTCGCAACAAACAGTATGTAACTAGAATATACAATATTTTAAAAGATTGAAATTTTATTACTATTTTCATTTAATCTCTTATTCTTACTATTCATTAAAACAGAAATAAAATTTAAATTATTGTCATATGCAAATAATGACTTCTGATGTTGTTTTCCTTACTTTTCTTGCATAAAAATAATTTCTTTATATTTCCGAAAATAATATATACTAAAATCATATTCAGTTTATGGACTACAGAAGGTTCTTCATAATTTCTTTTAGTCATATTACAGTTCTTGCTATAAATTGTCGTTTCTGTGACATTATCAGTCTTGGATACATCTAGTCAAATTTGTTTTTCTTAAATAATGGCTACTAAATTTAAGTCCTTGATTTATGTAAATAGGCACTAAAATGGTTATCGCAATTGAAATATCAGTCACATTCTTTAACCACCAATTGATCACTTTCAATTAGCTACAAATATTTAACAATATTGAAATTTTGATGTTAAAATTCCAGATGATGATTTTGGTATGTCGACATGTAGTTAGGTCAGTACCATTGAATGACGCCAGTTTTGCTATGTTGTGCAATTTTTAAGACACATTGTAATTCGTATTTATCTCAAGCTCGCAAAGTTTATTTAAAGATTTTTTCACCACAATCAATTATTTTTAAATTTTATAACTGATTTACGTTTTGCAAATTTAGAAAGTATTTTAATTCCGTGACAGCATAAAATTTTTCGAGCTGATATTTTCATTTTAGCACAATATATGCCAGACTACTAAGAAGAAGAGCCATATTTTATGATTTTCTATGACATAAATTTGCAAATCAGCTAATTTGAAGTTGGATTCTTTACTCTTATGTTATAATGATTGTAGAAGATCAAAAACACGAACGTTTTACCGGTGATAATTTTACTTTGTTAGGCGACTGGAAAGAAAAATGGTATTGCCTTTTTTCAAATCGAATATTCCTCTTTTTTGCATAAAATTCAACAATCATTAATTTCACGAGTGGTAATAAAATGTTTTATAATCAAAGTTGCGAGTTTGAGATAAACAACAATCGAATTTTGTCTTTGAAAGCCAAAGCAAATCGCGTTATAACTCGCAATCACACTTACCGACGTGATTCGACCTCTTATGGACATGATCAGAGCAAAAAAAGGCGAATCTTGTAACGTGGTTTAAACAGTCATTTATATAAAATTTATGGAAAATCTGATGCGCGGCTATCCCCACTAATACTCCCTCAAATCGTTTACTTAATTGGAAATATATGTCGCAAAATTTCGAGGCGTTCCTGAGCATAACACTGCTAAAGCTTTTCTTCGTCTACAGCTTGCGCGGGTGGCGATAAGAAGTCTTGAAATAAATTGTGCTAGCTTCATTAAACAACCAAGGACTTAGTACTTTACCCGACGTACCACATAGTAAATTATCACCTGTTGCATTTGTTGACACGTTTAGAACTTTCGTGGTTTCAATTGAATAACATCACCAATGTGACCAACAAGAATTAAAGCGCACTGCATATATATCGTTTAGTAAGTAAAGACATATCTGTCAACCAAATTTGTCCCACGTATGCTGTAATTGCGGCAACAAAATATCAGTCCGGCCACATACTTCACTTTCATACAGCTTCTGATTATTTTAAATACCATTCGAATAAGCTATGAATAATAATATAGGCCAGTCCTAACAGAAAGGAATTTTGCATTTCTTATCCTCTTTGTATTATATATGCTTTATTCTCATTATTAAGATTACCGCGTGAATTTCATGGTGATCACGAAAACTTGACACGTCATTATGTGTAAATTAAGGTAGTTTTACAACGTTGCCATTTTTTCCTATTCGAAAATCGCAAATTTGGTTTAAACAAAATGTTGTTGTCACGATCCGCGCACTAAATTTTTGCTTATTTAAATAAATTTTCGAGCCATCTTTCTGATAAAAAATTACCATTTCATAGTTCTTCGTACAAATTCATAAGCAGAATTGTTTAAGCCTACACTACAAATTAATACTGACTTTTTCCTATTTAGACTCTCCGAATCGCGATGTTATGTTTTCTAACCAAACACACCTTACCGATCAGGTGACAATTGTGTAACAGCGTAGGATGTCAATCAAATTTTGTTAAATGAAATTTTAAATTTAATTTGTGTAAATTCATTTTATGTGCGAGATAGTCATATGTCCTTACGGCATTTATGCAGATCATATTTCCAAGAATATATTCTATCCGTCACCAAATAACCTACATTTTCATTTTAAATAAATATTCCTACAGCAGAAATATTTGCATATTAGCATAACATATATTCAATTATGTTTTTAACTAATTTTCGCATTCATTTTCATTCATCGCTGATTATTTGACTGTCTACTGCATGTGCTGAAACTAATTTATTTTTCATCAATTAAAATAATCAATGATCTATTTATAAGTACATTCAATTGTACAATTAATTTTGTGACCATCATTTGGCTTGTAAATCTGTTAGCTCAATGTGCAGCTGTTGATGAATATAGTGATCTTTAGAAAATGCTATTTTAAACATTTTTAATCAAAAGCGTCATAATAGGAGGCGAATATCTGGCACAAATAAGAATTATCACCGCCCGCGGAATCAATGGTCATCTATCGCAAAATGTTCAATCTTATTCTACTTGCAACAGACAGTGTGGTGTCTGTAGTATAATGGCAGATTTGGGGTGGCTAATTGGATATTTGAGTCAAAATAGATGCCATATAGGCTTAAACTAAGAGACAGGCTAACGAGAAACGAGTTAATATATAACTGAATATTGTGTGTAGCGTGCGGTAGGGTAGTTCAGCTATTGCGTTCAAATACTTCGAAGAAGAGTTGAACAGTCTCGAGTCCTGTTCGCGAAAAAATGTAGACAGTACATAGAGAAGCCTCTAAAATTGCCAAATCGACACATTTTGAACTATATAGTTTATTTTGGTGCATGAGTTTTGACTTAAAGTTGAAAAGAAGACTTGAGGTTTTATCATTGCCATAAATATCTCATTCCTGTATTAGACAATTTACAAATAAATTTTACATTCGATTTCTTCGATCCATCCTGTGACTTTTTGACAACCGTCAATTGTAGCTCAATTACTTTTGTACTTAAAATCATGTAATTACCAATATCATGGATATCAACACTTCAGATTACTTATATTTTATCCGGAAATGAACAAACAATTGACGCTAACGGGCTGGATTCTATTTTTAATTTTTTACAGAAATGCCTTATTATATTTGCTCTTGGAACAGCCAATGATTGTTCCATGCAATACGGATAAAATTTCTTATGTGGATCAAACTTGGCGCCAAAGTATTGTGTGAGGAGATTAGCATTGTTTTGCTTATAGGAAAGGACATGTCGAGTAATATGAGCTGGCAGATCATTAATTCGAAACCATAGATAGCATTAAATGTAATCGTTTTCGATGCATATCGATATGTGGTTGTGACTTTAAAAAAATAATTATTATGGAATCCTCTGAAATTAGGTCGAGGTTTAATGGCAGTGAAAATATCCAGTCCGACACCATTTGGAACGTAGACTTGACTTGTGGTAGGAAACGACTGCAGGTCATGGAATTGGAAACAAGAATGAGAAAAATTTAATAATATTGAAATAATATTAGCCAATACATGACAGTATAAATAAAGTGATTTTTAATCAATGTACTGCCTTATTACATAATTATACTTGATATCGTCATCCATTCATATCTTTTCCCCTATTTTTTCTATTAGATTTGTGCCTTCATATTTTGTAACAATTATTCTTAAACTTTTATGTTAATTATTTCATTTCCTCACATAGAACTAATTTGTTGCCTATGCCTTATTTATTTTAACAGTGTTAGTTAATAATCACACACTTTTTTTGCATAATCTAAAATGGCAATTTTTATTAATTAGTTTCACTTTTTCCTCTCATTAACATTTAAATCTGCCTTCAATGACATATAATTCTGCAACATCTGGTTGCGCAATGATTACATTTTTTAGCACATTTGATGTTTGAATATAATTGGAGGAAACGAAAAGGCACAAGCATATGAATAAACATTTGTACCACATTTAAACTATTTAAAGCTAAGCGAAACCGATTTTTTATCTGCGGTTTTGGTTGAATATTCAAAAATGGCTTCTAAAATGCAATTACATAGCAGTAAATTAACTTATCCAATATCATTCTGTGTTAATATACTATTTCAAAAGCAGCATACAGTCAGAAATATGAAAATTATTGATAGCTCTCTTTGAAAAAAGCTCCTTACTCTTGGAATGTAGTGCCCTACTGAATAGTAATCAATATGTAATTAATGTTATTTGGGTTCTGCAAAACTATTGATTCACAGATAAATATGCGCATACAAAGATTTTTTAAATAATCGTGATTTAACTATAGAAACTTGGTTGGAAACCTCTTCATACTGGAATAGCTTAATTTTTTCAATCCTTCAGAAGTTTTACATATGCAACCAGGAATGTCAGTAAAACTCCAACCCGTAGCGATAACTTTTTAAGTCATCGAAAATACCACGTCACCATTAAACTTTACCTTACGCAAACAAACGTGGCGCGATGCATTCGAATATTTTGTAAATTCGTTTTTAATTTCCGGTACAAGATAACTCAATCCACATGTATATAGTAAATAAATTTATTAATCAATAAAATATAGCAAAATAGAACGTCGTAACGACTGAGCTGCCCTGTACAATAGCTAAAGTTTTAGTAGAGAATCGGTTTTGCGAAATTTTTATCTGTCACTAATCAATCTCATTTTAATATTCTACTAGATTTAGACGAGCTAGTTGTTCGTCTATTCATAAATTAAAAACGGAACTCGATTTATTCTCTATAAGGGCATTTAAAAAAAAACATGGTTACTGTGGTATCAAAATGAAACAATTTGACTGACATACAAACGAGAAAGCTTGGGGGAAATCGCTACATTTAAGAGCAAAATTTGTTTCACCTCATGATTTGACATTAAACAGTAATTAATAATGTGAATGTAGAAAAATTTGGCATATTGATTGATAATATGTTTATAAAGAGTTGATCAAATGAAAAAATTAAACAATACGAACATTTGGCCTCAGCCTCATCCACCTCGAAATACCTGACTATTTATAAAGTCAATTTTGAAAGCAATGTAGGATTGACTAACTCTGCTTCCCAAAGTTTACTTCTTAAGTACCTCTTATTTCGGTAAGGGTAAAATTTAATACTAGGATCTTTTTCCTTGACGATGTGAATTCGTGCATTCCAAACAAAGATATGCTTCAATATAATAAATATTTCTCACTTTTCAGTAATAATACACAAACTAGCAGAACTAAGTATTCGCACTTTACAGTGTTAATATATAATAATCGAATTGGCACAAGGTACAATTTTGTGCACTGACATAGCTTGAGATGGACGTATCAAGTTGGTGATTTAGCCAATTTCTGATAGATATAATTCGGAAATACTAATTTGTCTATTTGTTTTACACTGGAGGACTGAACTGATAAACCTTCTGATCTACAATTAATACCATTAACTAAAGAGCAAAACTTGGATATGCACTAGGTACTGAGAAACTGATCGATAACTACTCACTGGTAGATATTGTTCCACTGCTGAATCTACGAACAATTGTTTACCAATTTTCGACATAAATGAATCCTAGGAAAAATTTGTGTTATAGAAGCTTGATTAACGATTAAATTCAAAAAAATCTTACACAGCTGGTAACCTATTTTATTACGCAGATAAGCTCACGTCTTAGACTACACCACCTGTTTCAATTCCTAAAATAAAATACGTTCTATAGTCACCTAGAACTTATTTTACAGCATATTGATGTTATCCAATAGAAACTCAGGAATACTGTAGGATTAATTACGAACACACACAATGGTTAATTATTTAATATGGTTAATCTTAAAGCTGATGATTCAGCAACTACCTACTGATTATATAATCTGCAACTTGAAGATGTTAAGACTGCTGAAAAATAGTTTCAATAATTCACCATATAAATAAATCATTCATTTTTCTGAAAAAAGGTTTGTTTTACAATTTATATGGAACAGCCGTTATTGAGTAAAACGTTGCAGGTGGCCAAAATGTATTCCTTTTTTGTTCGAAACTTGAATTTTGTGGAAAAGTAATTCATCTTCAATATTTCGCAAAATGCACACAATTCATTACTGTAGCAATAGCCACCTTTGAGACAAAAACGTACATAGGGTCCTATATAGGACTGGCATTAATTCACCAGAAAATCCTCTCAGAAGCGCCGACATTAGGATGAAGCAGTCAGCACAATGATGGAAGCAGACTTCGAGCTGTAGTGAACATAAAATAATTAATATTTGTAAATTTGTTGCGCTTTATCCGAGCAAAACACTATATATGCTTGATTAAAATAAAGCATGTTTGGAAAATGTACAAATGGCTTCTGATGCGTTGGAAACGCTGATTTAAGGACTGACTGCACAAATGAACTATTCCATTGCAGAATTAGGCATAATTAAGTCTCGTCTGGATGATAAATTGATAATACATACCGATGGAATCTACGTGAACCACCCAACCAATATAAGTTGACACAAAAATATCCATATATACTATTTTTTAATTGTCAAAATTGAATTATTTGTATGTACGCATATTTACATTGTATTTTATTTATTTATTTATTTTTTATTTATTTTTTTTATTAAATCAATTAATTTTTTATTTAATCTATTTATTTATTTATTTATTTATTTATTTATTAATTTATTTATTTATTTATTTATTTATTTATTAATGCGCATCACCACGATTATATGCACAATGCTCGAACATGATTTTTCTGCTTAATATAATCAAGCTGCATTTTTTATACACAGCGCGTCGTAAATTGTTCACTCTTGTATGTTATTGCGCTTAGTAATTGTTTTAAAACTATATCTGAAGCACAAACTTGCGAGGTTTTAACTCCTTCTTGCAAAATAGCATACGCTTTTTCAAAATTTTATGTGACAACCATTTGACCAGACGTTTAATAAACGGAGTAAACGAACTTTGTAATTTGGACGCCTGTGTAAAAACAAATGGTGAATACACGTCTCTAATTGCGCTACGCGTAACTGAAACGTCGCACGCATGTTCTCTAGATATGGCCTTTAAAAAATTACTAAATTCATTATCAGAAATGAGTTAGAAATTTATTAATCGTTGTAATAAAACAAAGTGTTTCCAGATTTATGTATGCAGAAAATGCATGTTCGGCCATTGAGTCTAACATTATTTTATTCACACATATGATTTGACCTTCCATTTTTTTCCCTAGTTCTTCCAGTTTCATCTTTCTGTTTGTATTGTTGTTCGTGAAATATATTTATGTTCATTTGTACGTATATCAGATAAAAGTGAGCAAGAAAAATATTTTTACCTTTGCGCATTGGAGCGATAATATGAATTTTATTAAACATCGCAATCCAAAGAAAATAAATGAACCTGAAAAACGTAAATGAACAGCACAAATAAATTTATTATCACAAGAACATTATCATCAATGCATTAATCAATTGTGCTTCGCAAGAAATTTGGTACTCTGTTCGCGCAAATCCAAACAGGTCAATCGACGGAATCCCGCAAGTTTGTCGTATTCCATAATGCACTATTAGGAAAGTGACGAAGGATTGTTGTTACTTTATACTTATTGATGCTTTCCCATTGCAGAAATAACTTAAATATTGCTAAAATAGAATTAGTAAACTACATTCGATTGTCCTTTTTGTGCATATTTTGAAAAGTAACTTGGCTAAATCAGGGCGAAAATGGAAGTCAAACACATATTGGAAGATAAAAGCCATTCAATACTTACAAATGAAGATAGATATTCTGTATTCTGCAATAGGCAAATTTAAAAAATTTGATTCGATCAAGTTCGCAAACCTGATTTAAAATAATAATAGCCCTACCCGCATAATCAGTGGTTGTTTAATTCTAATTACTATAAATTTCAGGCCTTGTAGTTATTTTAAACAGACAATATACAGTCAGAAATAATGTATGCAAAACTACAAGATAGGAGAGTCTCACATTTGATTTTCAATTACATATATAAGCTTTGCGGTTTGATCCTAACTAGTCAGTTTGCCGCCGTACTTTGATGACGATCAAGCAAATTGGAAACGGGTCAGTACTTGCGAATAATGGCTGTCTTTCTGTGCTCTTCAATTTGCAAATCACAAAAGGCTTTGTGTTTATTTCAAGACCGAAGGCTTGGTTTATAGAATCGTTAGCACAAACTGCCAAGCCATTGAATCTTTATTTGTAAAACGTAAACAAGTTATAAAAAATATGTAAATATGTATGCCCTATAAATATATTAACCTTTAAAATATTAATTATTAAATAAAA